>JAGWCC010000852.1:0-247212 GCA_022651775.1 Drusus annulatus
TAAAAAAACTAAAAATCCTTGTGGATGTTCCTAAAATATTAATCAACCAAATTAATTTATTTTTTCTATTCGTCTTGACACCCAATAAGTCTCGAAATAACAAATTTCATAACTAAGTAACGTAAACAGACTATGACAATGCGACTAACTTCAGAATCACGTGTAAAGCATACTGCGAAAATTGACCAACTGCCATTTATAAAGCCCGGATCTACAGGCAAAATTGACTATTGTCATTGGTCAGTTTGCTTGTGCAAAAAAAAACTCGTTTTTGTAAATAGTCACTTTTACCATCTGTGTAACTTTTTATACAATGTCGGATGAAGGTGGCAATTTTTTCCTATAACCATAATGCTTTTTCAATAGCACTCGGTCGGTTTTCTCATTTTCGGCATTTTTGCAGTTGGTCACTTTTGCTTGTATGCCGACGATATATACTATTAATGTCCGGAATGGACGCTTATTGAGTCTCATAGCGAACATCTGTGACTTAGAGCTTTGTCTTATTGCTGACAGAGGCGGCTATACAATAACATTTAAAAATACCGGTCGGGACTTGAATAAAAATTAGTGGAATAAAGTTTAACAATTGGTATTATTACATCATTACAATCATTAATTTATTTATAAATTAACGGACTAAAATCCAATAACAAATGAATACAAAACACGAAACGGGAAAAAAGAGCAACAGAGAAGAAAGAGCACATACCTGTACATAATATTTAATGAAGCAATGACAGAATTAAGAAAAAATATACATAAGAAAGAACATTCAAGCCCAGTTCAAGTCAATGTTTTGGTAGAGTCGTAAAGAATGATAAAAATCATTTAGACTGGTACATTCTGGACAGTGGAGAATTATACCCTTAATTAATAGAGTGATGATTGAGGAATGCAATATCGATGTTTCGTGATAAGGCCCCCGATTTTTCACCATTGCCATACCGAGGTATCGACCACTCTCTCGTACTCGTTGTACTTGCTTTACAGCCCATTCTTTCAGGTTGAGCGAAGGTTTGCCAAATTAACATTCGGGCAATTAAGTGATTTTCCGTTCGCGTGAATTCTATTCGCGCCAGGAGCGTATAAGTGAAAGGAGGCTGTGAGCCGTGAAAGGAGTGGTTTATTGCATAGAATCGATAGGGGTTAGATGCCTCATTGATCCGGGCCGGATGCAGAGTTTTCTGAATCATCCCTGCCAAAGTTTCTTGACACATTAGAAGATTTAAAAAATTACATGGTATCTCAAAATTAGCACAACTAACCAAAATCTTTTTAATACTAGATTATTATTTGTAATTATTTTTTGTAAGTACGTATGACTGTACTAGTGAGGACTTTTAAATTTTGGAGCTGATATTAGTAGAAATTAATCTTTTCAAATCCTGACCTTTAATGTCTAATTTGGAAACTATCTAGACATTATAGGTAGGGAAACTTAATTCGTGGTGGTACTCAATTTTAATGATTTAATAATACAAAATTTTAAAATTTATTCCACTATTTATTATTTAAGACCTGACCGGTTTCATCTTATGCCGGGAAATTTCAGAACGGAACAATTTCAAATAAATCTATGGTATATACAATATTAATGTCCGGAATGGACGCTTATTGAGTACGTCTGTCTTCTTAACTCAATAAGTGTCCATTCCAAACATTAATACTAGTATAAATACCAAAGATTTACTTAATACTGTACCAATCTGTAGATACCCGTCATAAGGTAAAACCGATCAGGTCTTAGACAAAAAAATAATGGAAAAAAGTTAAAATTTTGGTATTATTAAATCATTACCTATAATGTATTTCAGCAAACATTATTCTTTATTTGAAATGGGTGGATTACAAACAACTTATATTTTTTCTTGGCAAGTCAAGTTACATCCCGTGATTTTTAACTAGTAATAATATAAAATTACAATTAGCATAAAAAAAAAATAAAAAAAGTTTAATTTTCGTCCCATTTCGCAGCATGTCTGAAGCAGTAAAAGCTCTCGATGCGCTAGATTTTATTTAATTTCTAAGTCAACAAAAATATGTTCAGGTGGCAAGGTAATTTCCATCATGAGATATGCATCAGAATTTTAGCCACGTTCGTGACCAGATTGGAACAGCCAGATACTTCCCAACATTCCTCGTCTCCATCTCCTTTCCTTCTCTACTACATTCAACCTGACAACATACTCCAATCAGAAATACCATAATCCCACTCGCTCTAGACGGTTGCCAGTACTTTTGTGCGGTAGTCAAATATACAAAATATGTAACTTTGAAATATCCATTTAGCACAGCAGCAACTACGGAGGATCCCTAAGTTTTTCTCGAAAAACGACGAGATCTTCCCGCTACGCCTTTCCTTCAGCGTCGTATTGTAAAGGGTCCGCCAAATAACTTTTTTTTTTTGGAAAAAGGGCGCAAAACATCGAGTGTAGCTTCGGCTGTGTGGCACGTAGCGCCGTCCTGTTGAAACCAAATGTTGCCAATATCCTCCTCTTCAATTTTTGTGAACAAAAATTCGTTCAACATGGCCCGATAACGATCGCCATTGACTGTAACGGCCACTCCTTGCTCATTTTCAAAGAAAAATGGCCCAATTATGCCTCTGGACCAAAATCCGCACCAAACAGTGACTCGTTTTGGGTGTACCGGCTTTTCAATGTATGCGTGCGGGTTTTCTGTGCCCCAAATACGACAATTTTGCTTGTTTACATACCCGCCAAGATCAAAATGAGCTTCATCCGAAAAGATGATTTTTTTGGCAAAATCGGCATCTTCTGTAAGTCGATCGCAGGCCCCACTCAGCGAAGCGAAACGCATTGGATGGTCAGTTGGCTTCAACTCCTGAACCAATTGGACTTTTTATGGCGTCATACCAAGCGTCTTTATGCAAAAATTCGTCTCAATGATGTCTCCGAAATGTTCAATTGTTGAGAACGACGGTGAATTGATGTTGATGGCGCTTCACGCACACTTTCTGCCACAGCATCGATATTCTCGGTGTACGCACTGTTTTTGGCTTTTCACGCTTTGGTTTATCGATGAGGATGCCAGTTTCTTTCACTTTTTCACAAGATAACGAACATACGGAGCTGACGGTGCTTCTCTTCTTCCAAAAACCGTACGCAATTTTCGCACACATTCTGCAACATTACCATGATTTTCAAAGTAATGTCGCAATATTTCCCAGCGTTGTTCAAGCGTATACACAACCATATTCGCTCAGCGGAAGGATAAAACTAATTATCTGTCAAATCAGACATGAGCTAAGTGTTACCATTCACGAAATAAGCACTAGTTGAAAAAAAAAAAGTTATTTCGCGGACCCTATATTATTGACTGACCATGTTTGTTGCAACTCATCCAGTTCAACATTCCTTGCCGCAGACTAAGAAACAATGAATTGCTGTTCCTCAATCATCACTCTACTAATTACGGGTATCATTCTCCACTGTCCAGAATGTCGAGACTTGTTAACTCAAGCCATGGTCTTGACATTTTTGGTTCCAGTCTAAATGATTTTTGTCATTCTTTACGATAATAATCTTCGAAGAATAAAGCCTGATTCACACCAACGTCCGGTTCCGCTCGGTGCCGATATTGTTCGCAAGAAAACTTATTGATATGAGTAGGAAAATCCAAAGGAGTATGTGCCAAGACAAATTTGTATGGCAGTATATCCTTTCTGCCCACCCTTGTGATATTTAACTACTTATTTAGTTAAATAATTATTTCGAAGTGTAAAAATACTTACAACGCAGATTTTTTTTTTTTAAACCATTTTTTATGACTAAATAATGTTTTAATAATTAATAGTTAATAAAAATATTATTTAGTGATAAAAAAATGGTTTTGATTAAAAAAATCTGCGATGTTAGTATTTTACACTCAAAATAATATTTAACTAAATAAGTAGTTAATATCACAAGTGTGGCAGAAAGTGGATATACTGCCACACAAATTTTGGTTCCTTGGCACATACTCCTTTGATTGATATTCATACCATTTCAATAAGTTTTTTGCGGAGGTATCTCGGCAATCATGGCCCAATTGGTGTAAATCAGGCTTAATATGTATTATGTCTAACATCATTGACTCTACCAAAACCTTGTTCAGGCTTTGGCTTGAATGGTCTATCAAATGTATATTTTTGTGATCGCTTCATTCAAATATTATGTACGAGTATGTGCTGTTTTTTCTTTGTCGCTCTTTTTTTCTCATTTCGTGTGTTGTACTTTTTGTAACTGTCCGTTTATAAAAATGAATAAATAACATCTCCCAATCTGAGATGTCTCGGAGTAAGAATATATGGAGAGGTACCTTTGCGAAACAGTGTAGTCAGGTCGGTTGACTTTATACTGACTCGATAAAAAAAGGCAAAGATATGATTTTGTTATTTTGCCTTATTTGAACATTTACGCATAGCGCATATCACCATTATGTTTGATCAATTTGTATAAACACTGCAATTTTTTTAATCAACACAAATATAGGAAATTACCTCAAAAAATGCTGCGACTAGATGATGAGAAGTTAGCGCAGACGGAGAACATTCTTACATTCTTAGAAGTGCTGCAATATTTTTTTTATTATTAATTACAATATAACATTTTGAAAAAATATATGATGAAAAACAGATATGTTGAAAAACGAATACTATTTTATTCACAGTCCTCCTCACTAGGGATTCCTGTTCCGAGGGGGACTGTAGGTTGCTACGTTAGTGTCACTGGTTCTACGATTACTGCAAAATTTTCATAATTTCCTCGTATTCATGTTTATTGATCCACATTTTTATGCTTCTCTTGAACATTTGCATCTCGGTGGTATCTTTTATATGTTTTAGGAGAGCATTATATAATTTGGCAGCATGAAACTTGTGGTTTTTCTGTCCAAAAGATGTGTTCAATCTTGGAATGTTGATTTTATTTAAGGATTTTGTTCTTGTAGTGTGAGCGTGTTGGTCAGTAAAGGTACTCACTCTTTCTTTTAAAATTAAGTAGAAGCATTTTTTGTGTATATTTTTGTGATGCTGGGAACATTAAAGTTTAAAAAATATTCTTTTGGCGGAGTTCTTATAGGTACCTTTGGATTGTTTTTTATAATACTTTTTTGTGCTTTCACGAGCTGCTTCATATGGGTGTTTGAGGCAGATCCCCATCCAATAATTCCATATTCTATACGTGATTGGCAAAGCGCATAGTAGACTTTATACAGATCATTTTTGTTGAGAATATTACGTATGTTTTTAATGAAGAACGTGAGTTTGGTGAGTTTTTTTGTAATGTTGTTTATGTGGGAGTCCCATCGAAGATTTTCGTCGATTTCAATGCCAAGATACTTTATGCGATAAGATACTTTATTATGTAAAGACTTTTCTTGTCTCTTTCTCTCTCGTTGTATACAACGTTAAAACCCGGAGAAAGTGATTTATTGCAAATTTGTTAGGTGAAAATATTTAGCTCTCTCTGCATGTTTATTCTTGGTTGTGAGGTATCACAAAAAACTTATGATCTGCGACCGAATCTGAATAGCCGGGTGCTTAAAACAATTTCAATTCGGTCAACTGGGTACAGAAAGTTCGAGTCATGTCCTAGCCAGTGGAGAGAAAATCCTCTCTGGTGTGCCCGTTTCGCCCATAGAGTATGGTAAAAAGCTAGATATGGCATATGTTTCGAGAGGTGGTAGAACCACCCCTCTTGGAAATTAATTATTCCTTAGCCACCGTATGAACTGGGTGTGTAGCGTTCTGTGCGGCGTGCGGTAGGTGTCGGCAGATATTCCGTTAATAACGGCCGATTAGGCAGATAACGGATAACGGACTAACGGTGATTACGGCGCGCCGGGGAATGGTTGCCGAATAACACCAAGATGGCGGCTGCTGCGGATTCAAAATGGCGGAGGGTTTGGATAATATTATTACTCAGAGCGATAATATACAGGAGGGAGCGCTTCTGTAGTCAGCATTGATGATTTTTGCCTGACTCGGCTGGACCTGGACGTGGCTAGGACTAGGGCTAGGGTATTTATACATCCATTCATAGCGCATGTCGACATAATGTTTTTGTTTATTGGTATAACCACTTTTTCACAGTATTGTTATGAACAAAAATATGGCATGTAACCTAAAAAACTCAAAAAAATTGTGATGGGACTCTTTTTAACAAAACGCAAAAGACTGAATAAATATCTCAGAATGACTCGACAGTTAGTCAACAGGTTCTTGGGGTCTGTGGGGTCTTCAATTGTATTCAATGGAAACCTTATATATTTTTCTAACTACCCGTATAGAATTAACATATAAATAATTTGTAGTTTCGTTTGTACTAGAAAGCCAAAAAGTTTGTATTTTTGGATGCTGACCCTAACACCTAAATTAGTGAGATAAATGTTTATTTTATGTGCTTCAAGTCTGAATGACTGGCAGGCATCTGTGTTTCCTCCCTCCTACAACGTGAGTGGTTTAATTCTTCCTACGTTTTTACTGACTGTTTTTTCCAAATTCGATATAAGCCAAGAGGTAATCCTCAGTGCCTCTTGTGTACAATATACAAAAACTCATATTCCTATAAATAGCAAATCGCTATTTTTGGGTATTGAATTAAAAGTTTTGGCGGTTTAAAAAACAACACATAAAGAGAAAATACGTGGAAACGTGAGAAAGTTTCACACATTCTATCAAAACTGAGTCGTGAATAATTTTCAAAACTTTCCAATCCAAAAGTTCCTATTGCCCGGAGGCCGTTACTATGGCATTCCCAGTTTGGGGAAATTCGTGAAGCTGAAGGATGTGGGTAGGGAAAAAAGATAATGAAGAGGAAATAAGGAAAGCACCTACCAGAATTGAGATCTGGTCACGTAACAAAGCTAAAGCCATTTCAAATAACATTCATGTAAATATTCTGTATTTAGATTATAAATTCGCAATTACACATATTTAAAAAGATAGACAGACATTCCCGAGTTACAAACAACCTAACAAAGAAATCAGACTTCCAAAAAATAATAAAAACCAATACACAAAAAAAGCTTACTTTATAAAGGTATAAAATGTTATAATGCCCTGCCGGAAACCATCCTAATTATGCCAATCGATAAATTCAAAATAGCCTGTAAGAACCATTTGAAATACATAACTTATAGTAAGTAGTATATAAGCTATTACATATTATTATTTAGTCAAAATGTATATGAATTAAAATTAGATACTTTGTAAACTTCAATGAAGTAAGTAATATAAAATAAATAAAAAAATTAAACTAAACAATACTTGAAAAACTTCTCAGTACCATCATAATAGGCGTAAAATGGTACTTGTGCAATGACGGAGGATTTAGCTAGCAGGGAAATTAAACCCACGATGTTTGGGTTCAGGAAAAAGGTACCAACTTCTCTACTACAAAGGTTATTAACGCAACTATAGAGTAGAGAGACAATGGTAGGCATTTAAAATCAGTTTTATCTATTAAAACTAAATAATTTAAATGCTCGATACATTCCACGTGTGGCATATTCTAGCATACCAACTTTCAGTTTTCTAACCCGAATGGTTTTCAAATTACACCACTTTCAAAATATCCGAGCGAGCTGTCAAAATTGGCGTGAATTTTCCGCAGTTTTTCCGCCCCCGGGATGGAACTGTCAAAACGCGATCGGTGACGTATGTCGCCCATCAAACGGAATGCATGACAGAGCGTCGGCCGTTTAAGATTTTATTACTACGGGGGGATGCGACAAATAATAAAAAAAATAAGCCATTATTTTTACGTACCCCGCCCGAAGCCTCGGGGCTCGTAAATCGGAGAGCGGGGATGGGTATTTTTGATGCGACGACGCCGACTGAATTAAACGTACTGATCAGTTTTGGAAAATACATCAAATGTGTTTCGAGGGATTGGATTTTTTCCGAAGATTTTTTCAAATAAAAATAGGATATAACGCAATATTTATAGCAACAATTAATTATCAAAGCTTTTTTTAGAATGCATTGGATTTAAATTGGCTAGAAATGATAATAATAATAATAATAGAGAACTTATATAGCGCAGTTTTGTGATATTTCACCTCAAGTGCGCTTCATGCTAAATTAATTATGCTAGTAAGATTACCTAACAAGGAGAAAATAATATATAATATGTATACAAATTAAAACTATCTAAAATAATGATCGTTATCATAAATCATGAGAGAAAAGGTTCAGATATGGGTATAACAGTGCATGTGTACATCAACAGATTAAAAACAATTTACTAGGAGCTAAGGGTATAAAAATTCAGATGAAACAAATTAATTCATATAAACACATTTGTCAAATCAAAGAAAAGGAAATATGATTGAGGACAGTTAATAAAAACATTAATATTCAAGTATTGTAAGTAAACGATTCTAAAAATGCAAACAGTGTAAATAGTATATGATTTTCAGTAGATAGTGAGGACATTGAGTTATAATGATAGAAGAAAGGAGAAAACCGAAACAAAGCAAAAAAATGACGTCTTAGGCTTCATCAATGTAAGTGTTCTTGATTAATTAGAGCATATCATTCTAATGTTCAAAATACTTTGATTTTTTTAAATATAAAAAATACAGTTATTCTCCAAAAAAATTAAGAGATGAATGGTAACGGTACACATGAAACAAGTGTAGATATATATATATATATATATATATATATATATATATAATGAATAATCTAGTATAAACAAAATGGAATAAAAGATTACGAAAGAGATGCATGTAAATCTTATACATAGAACAAGAATATAATAAAGTAAGGTAAAAAATGTGTAGGTCCGTGCATAGTGTAACAAAAGTATTTATTTAAACCCCACATAGAATAAGATAAGGTACATTCAAATAGTTTTATGAATATAAAGTAGAAGTGATGTAAAAAAATAAAATAATAAAACTATTATTATTATTATTATTATTATTATTATTATTATTATTATATATAAATACAGAGAGAGAACTCAATATAAAATAAAATAAGAGAACAGTAAGAAAACAATAGGACATTTAAATTATAACAAAGACACAGAGATAAGGACAGACGATATGAAATGAAAGAGGCAAAACGTCAACTGCGAAGTTGATCAAAGAATAATGATATTTTTTTACATGTTTACGGGAAATATCCCTGATGTTAGACTACTGCGCCGTTGAGGTGATTTTACACAAAAATGGCGCTATACAAATTATCCAAATATTATTAATGAACAAATTGTTTAGAATGATATGACTACGCATTTTAATGGCTTTCTTTTTTTCTAGTTCTTCTTAATTATTTAATCGGTTGCCATGACCATTTTTGTGAAGAATATGATCACCGGTGCTTTTAAAATAAAATCTTAAAAAAACTGTAAAATAAAGAAAGCTATTAAAATTAATAGTTATATTCGTAATAATCAGTTAAATTTGTCCGGTAGTCCAATATTAGGTATATTTCTCGTAAACTCACAACATTTATCAGTTGACGTTTTGCCTCTTTCATTTCATATTATGTCTCTTTCTGTCGGTTCCTTTGTTAAGATTTAAATGTCATTCTATTGTTTTCTCACTTTTCTTTTATTTTATATTGTGTTCTCCCTCTGTATCAAACCGCACACTTTGCATTTTTTGTTTAGTTTAAGCTTGTACCCTGATGATGCTTAGGCTAAGCGAAACCGCTCGAAATTTAAATATTATGATGACACCTAAACAACAAATAATACATAATACTTTAACGATGATTTACAAGCTTAAAAATAACATGCTCCCTAAATATCTGCAAAATAAAATTATATATAATGTAAATATTCACAATTATCCTACGAGAAGTTGTCATGATTTTAGGCTTCCCAAAACGAATCTTGTGTGTACTCAAAACAGCGTGTTTTATAAAGGCCAAAAACTTTTTAATAGTCTTCCAAATGCCTTAAAAGAAGCCTCAAGCCTTGCCACTTTTCGGAGGATTTGTGCTGAATATGTAAAAAAAACCTATGATTATATGCTTTTGTTCTATAATTGTGTAATGTGAAAATGTTTTTTCTTACTAGATGTGTGAAAAAAATATTTGCATACATCTAAATAAAAATACAAAAACAAACAAAACAAAAAAATATAATTAAATATTTTATACAATACTATTATTTCACATTAATTAAATATGTCCAACCACAAAGTGATTGCTCTCTACAAAAATATTAATACTAATTCTTCGAATTGAAAAAAAAATTCAAACGCGAATTTGGCGCCTCGACTTTATTTTCAATTCCAACCTTACAAAGGTGTTTCGTACTGTTTGAAAAATGATTTTCCATATCATCGAACTTTATGTCAAAGCAGTCAGTTCGATAACACACCTGACATCAGGTGTAAATGTCATGTCAAGGGTATGTATACACCTACCAGCCGCAAGCGGAACTAACTCGCGTGAATTTTTTTATTTTTACTTCACGTCAAACCGGGGTTAACCTCCTCTAGTGACGTCATTGCGATTTTATACGGAAAATGGTGCGAAAAATACAAACAGGCGGATAAATCATCCGTTTCTTCGCAATACCTACACCCAAACTCACCCCTAACTACCTTCGGTCACAGGAACCGACACAGGTGTGGCTAATGAAATGATTCGCTATTTCAAAATACGAATTGCGATATAATATTTGTTTTGCAAACACGATGGCGATCGTTGGAAAAAAAAAACCTATAACCTCGTCTGAACTAACTAACTATCTAATCATCACGCCGTTTCCCCGCAGGGGTAGGCAAAGAGGACGGACCGCCATACAACTCTCTCTTCGCACACACTCCTTGCTTCATTCACATTCATACATCGTCTTATATATACTCTTCTGTTATTCTCACTCTTTACATTTATTTATTTTATATTAGTTACTTTGTACATTCAAGTTTACAAGTAGCTAATTATTTCATTTTATTTTTGACTTAATAATATTTTAACTTATATACTGCTTATTATTTTTGATTTAGATGCATTTCAAATAATTTTAACAGGCTATTTTGAATTTTTCGACAGGCATAATTTTGATGGTTTCCGGCAGCGCATTATAAGATTTCATCCCTTTATATAGTAGGCTATTTTGTGTGTTGGTTTTATTCTTTTCTGGTAGTCTAATTTCTTTGCATGCCCTTGTATTATATTTGTGAATATCAACATTGTAGATAATTTTGTCAGAATAAAATTTTGGTAACAGGTTGTTCTTCATTTTATGCATAAACATCAATGTGTTTAATGTTAGCATCTGTTTAAGTTGGCCAATTTAGTTCCACTGACATTTTAGTTACTTTTGAGTATTTATTTCGCCTAAGTATAATTCTAATTGCTCTATTTTGGAGAATTTGAAACCTGTTTTATTCTCTGTCGTTATACAAGAAAAAAACATTATTATTACACATGACCCGATTATATCTTTTTGAATCATGTTTTTTCTAACTAAATAAAATTAACTAAAAAACGATTTCTTAAATATTTAAATTTAAATCCGAAAACTTTTACATGTATTTGACAGTGAGACTATGGCATCTCCAATCGGGGTATGTGGTGAGATTAAAGGAAGGGGGAGGGAAAGGAGATGGAGAAGAGTAAGGTTAGGTAGTGCCTGGCTATTCAGATCTGGTCACCAAACACGGCTAAAACCATTTCAAACAACATTTCGATTCTGAATGGTGGTCTTTCACCAGGGCGATACATAGAGTATCTACCACTCTGGAACGTGCAGCAAATACCTATACTGTATATTATTTTATATGAAATAAATGTGTTGTGACTATGTGATAATTGAATAAAATTAATATAGACGGCCTCCGTGGTCGAGTGGTGAGACCCTCGACTACTAATCGAGAAGTTGCCGGTTCGAACCCAGCGTGCGCAAAAAAAAATTATGTAATCAATCAATAAGTGTCCTGACACATTTAAGTGATATAAAGTAATGCATAGTATTTTTGCGACACGTTCCAGAGTGGTAGATACTCTAAGTATCGGCCTGGTAAAAGGCCACCATTCAGAATCCAAACCTTGCTTTAAATGGCTTTAGCCGTGTTAGGCGAGAAGATCTGAATATTCAGGTACTTCCCAACCTTTCTCTTCCTCCCAACCTCTCCTTCCCCTTCGCACTACCTTCAGCCTCACGGTATACTCCGATTGGGGATGCCATAGTTTCGCTGGCTCTAGACGGTTGGGAGCACTTTTGCGGTATGAATGCTGTAGAAATGAGTTCCCTGAAGCGAATGTTCGGTAAAATCATGGGCGACCGTGTAAAAAATGTGGATGTCCGTAAAGAACGCAAGGCTGATGTAAGCGTAATGAATAGGATCGAAAAGGGACGCTTAGATGCTTTGGGCGCGTAGAGCGAATAAACAAAGAAAGGAGAGTGAAAGGAATATTTGTTGCCAAATGAATGGAAGAAGAAGTCGAGGACGCATAAAGACGACGAAGAACGATCAAGTGAATCATATGTTTCGCCCTGGTGAAAGACCACCATTTAGAATCGAAACTTTGCTTGAAATGGCTCTAGCCGTGTTTGATGACCAGATTTGAATAGCCAGGTACTTCCCAACTCCTCTTCCTCGTCTTGTTCCTCTCCTCAATACCTTCAGCCTCACAACATACCCCTATCGGGTGTGCCATAGTTTCACCGGCTCTAGACAGTTGTGACTCGAATAAAAATACTAACAAAGTAAAGTATTTATAAATTATTTTATTGCTACTTTTTATTAATGTATAACATTTAATATTCTTTCATGTATGTACTCTTCGTCTGTCTCAACACAGGTCTATCCTAGCGAGACAGACTTGGACTGAACCCTTATTTTTTGTATTTCTTAATAAGAATTAAGAATAAAAAAAAAATAAAAAAAAAAAATAAAAAAATAAATAAAAAATAAATTATAAATATAAGTAACATTGTTTTAAGACTACTTTATTGGATACATATACCAACCGGTTTCGGTTCTACCTGAATCTTCTTCAGGGTTGAATAAATATGTATTGGATTATTCGAACCTGAAGAAGATTCAGGTAGAGCCGAAACCGGTTGGTAATATGTATCCAATAAAGTGGTCTTAAAACAAAGTGACTTTTATTTCTTATTTAATTGTGTTTTACCACGAAGTGAGTGCTTCATGTCAAGGTTTTAAATATTTATAGTTATTTTTACTAAAATGTATTCTGTGTCGTCAACCTGGAAATAAATGTTCCAAATACATATTTTTAGAACTCTTAAAAGCAATCATCATAAAACGTGAGAAAATTAAATAATTTATGCAATATAGTTTAGCATTATTATTTCGGAAGGGTGGTTGAACCGTCCTGCCTCCGGTCAAGTATGATATTAATTACGACGCACGTGAAAATAAGGGATGTATTTCATAAAGGGACCGGCAATTATTCATCTTGAAATAACGGTCGGCGGCCATTATTATACTCTCCAGGATATGTAGTATTATTTCGGAAATACAGAATAATCAGGTCCTCCATAAGGCGTGGAAAGAGCGAATCGTAATCAAATAAAACACTGTTTGACTTCGCAAAGGACCTAATTTACTTTTTGGTATAGGTCAAGTCGGCCTCTGTGGTCGAGTGGTAAGACGTTCGACTGCGAATCCATAAGTCGCAGGCTCAAACCCGGCCTGTGGAGGACACACATTAATAACATTAAAAAAATATTGGCGCACGCCGAGTTCGGACCGGCGACTTCTCGATTAGTAGTCGATCGTCTCACCACTCGACCACGGAGGCCGGCTATATTAATTTTATTCAATTAATATGTGTCACAACACATTTATTTCATATAAAATAATATACAGTAGAGGTATTTGCTGCACGTTCCAGAGTGGTAGATACTCCAAGTATCACCCTGGTGAAAGACCACCATTCAGAATCGAAACTTTGAGCGAAAAGCGTTCTCACACATATGAATTGCTTGCATGCAGCATGTTTAAAACTTGTTAATTGTCTTGAACTTGAAAAAAATATATTTTTTAATTAGTAAATTTTTGAAATATTTTAATTCGAACAACATATGCACGTGTGGTTTCTTTTTTAATACAAAAAGCTGTTTATCAGTGACGTTTTGTAAAAATACATATGCACCAGTACACACAGTCATAAGTATGAGCTTTTTAAGCCAACTCAGATGTTTAAACTTTTATTTTATTTTTTATAATGAATACCGCACAAGAGTCCCAACTGCTCCCAACCATTTGGAGCCAGTAGGACTATGGCATCCCCAATTGGGGTATGTTGTGAGGCTTAAGGTAGTGTGGAGGGGAAAAGACGGGAAGAGAATGTTTAGGAAGTACCTGGCTATCTAGATGCGGTCACTAAACACGGCTAAAGATATTTCAAGTAACGTTTCGATTCCGAATGGTGGTCTTTTACCAGGGCGATACTTAGAGTATCTACCTCACAGTGGTGTGTATCAGTACATAATACATTGAAAAAGCACAAAGTGTGAAAAAAATTTGAAAGATATTTAAGGTGTTTCAAAATCAAATATTTCATCTTACAGCATTTTGAAAATAATGATACCTGTGAATCGATATATTTATAAAACATTATAATGAATGTTTTTTCCAACTTAATGCGCAATAATTCGAAGTAACGGTTTTTCGAAATCATTATTTTTTTAAAGATATAAAATATTTATTTTCGCATCAAATTGCCTATTAGCTAAAGTCAAAATAAAAATATCGTATTCTCAACATCACGTCAAACGAAAATCAAATCTTTGAGGAAATTCCTATTATTTATAGGGGATAAAAGAATACAAGGAATTGCCTATGGAAAATTTGAGGAGAGTTTATATCAGAGTGAATTTTGATCCTTCGTTTAAAACCTTCAATAAGGGATAAATAAATCAATTAGCATTAAAATTTATAAGAAATTGTTTTATAAATTTATCGTAAATAATTCTATTAATAATAATTCCATTTATTTTTTTTTTTTACGTGAATACCGCACAAGAGTCTCAACTGCTCCCAACCGTCTAGAGCCAGTGAGACTAGGGTGTTTTGAGGCTGAAGATAGTGGGGAGGGGAAGGATATGAGGAAGGGGAAGGTTGGGAAGTACCTGGCTATTCAGATCTGGTCACCAAACACGGCTAAAACCATTTCAGGCAACGTTTCAATTCTGAATGGTGAGCGATCACCAGGGCGATACTGAGAATATGTACCACCCTGGAACGTGCCGCAAATATACTATAGTTTATTTTATTTCAATTAAATGTGTTGTGACACATATTCATTGAATAAAAATTATTTGCGCACGCCGGGTTCGAACCCGCGACCTCTGGATTCGTAGTCGAGCGTCTTACCACTCGACCATGCAGGCCGTCTTTTGTTATAATTTCAATGTTATTCTTTTTTTTATTACCGTTCTCTTATTTTATTTTATATTGTGTTCTCCCCCTGTATGTACGAGCATATATAACCACACACTATGTATTTTTTGTTAAGTTTAATTTTGTACCCTGATGATGCCTAGACTAAGCGAAACCGGTCGGTCATAAAAATGACTGTAGTTATTATTTCATTTTAATTAAATATGTCAAACCGCCAAGTGATTGCTTTCTACGAAAATATAAATAATTGTTTGTACTAATCTGCAGAAAATAACCACACAAATAAACCCACTAAGAAAAAAATCAGAGGTCGCGAATCCGGAGGTCGCGGGTTCGAATCCCAGCGTGCGCAAATGAATTTAATTTACTAAGAATGTGTTATTTTACATTAAATTCAAATAAAATAATACTGGTTTATAGTGTATTCGCGGAACGTTCCAGAGTGGAAGATACTCTAAGTATCGCCCTGGTGAAAAAGACCACCATTCAGAATCGAAAGGTTGCTTGAAATGGTTAAAGCCTCGTTAATTAACGAAATTCATTAGAAGATTATCACGATTATCTGTTCCTCACTACGAAAAATTAAAAAATACCTCCGATGTACTATATTTTAAAGTTGCTCTCATGCCCTAAAAATAAAAATATATTCTTTTCGTAAGAAGCAATCACATGGTGGTTGGACATTATATTAAATAAAAGAATACTTTGTTTTAAAACCACAGAATTTATTATGATGAAGGCCAACCGGTTTCGCTTGGATCAAGCTTCGTCAGGGCACATATAATAACTACTACATATAATTATTATATGTGCCCTGACGAAGCTTGATCCAAGCGAAACCGGTTGGCCTTCATCATAATAAATTCTGTGGTTTTAAAACAAAGTATTCTTTTATTTAATAAAAATATATGTTAGAATCAGCTTAATTTTAAGTTATTATAATATAGTGATTGTGTCCTGCCAGGTAAGTATGTTGCTGTATATTTATATAAACTAAGAAATAATATTAAGTAGAAATTAATATTTGTACAGCGCCCGTGAGGTGATTTTTCACAAAAACGGCGCTATATAAATTATCCAAATATTATTATTATCTGAATAGCCAGGTGCTTCCCAATCTTTTTCTAACCCATCTCATTCCCTCCCCACTTCTTTCAGTCTCACAACACACATCTGCTCTAAGATAAGTACACTCTACATCGTATTTAATTGACGATCGAGTCGACAGCAAGTGCCAATTTAATTATCGACCCGTTTCAGCATTTGATCAAATAGCTGTCTACCGTCAAGCATAACAATATGGCCGTTATGCTTGAAAAAAAACGCTGAAACGGGCCGAGAATCATAGTTGACAAGGACCGTTTGAATGTCGATATTCGAAATGGCATCGATTTGATGGTGTTTTAACATCTCAACCTTAGTAATGAATATAAAATGAAAAAAATAATAATACAATTTGTAGTTTGTTTAGTCCGCCCGATATAAATACGGTAGGTAAATGTGTTTCATGCGTCTTTATTGCATTAATCGAGGCTGTCCGTTTTGTTGGAATAGCGTATTCCATTGTTTTCTAAAATCAAAGTCGAAAATATTTACAAGAAATTAAGCAATAATTTCCCGAATCACCGAACAATTTTCCGTAATATTTTTCATTCAGCGTTCTAGTCAATTTATTAGCCCATGTAATGGGGACTTTCGGTAATAATTTTTGGCAAAGACAAAAGAATATCGAAGTAATAAAAAAAATAAAACAAAACAATAAATGAAAAGCTCTCCATTTCAAATATGATTTTTGTACACGAATTTTACGATAAATAAAAGATACGTGTATTTTAGACAAAAGGGATTGATTTAAAACATTTTTTGTTATCTGTCTTCGAAATGGTTTTTATTTTCTAATATGACGAAAAATGATTTTTATATCACAATGTTTTTTTAAAGGGATTTACCTTCAAAGGGTTTTCAATTTACAATTTTATACGAGGTATATGGTATACATATACTATACTATAGGGGTATGTATACCATTAGTGCGTCTTACAGTTAAGTTTGGAAGTCACCTCTAGTCTGAAACCTCCAAATAGACAAAAATCAGGTTATTATTCTTGTTCCCCTATCTTAACTGAGTGCTGAGTTTATTCTACTGGTATTTAAATGGTGTTCCAATAAAATATCACTGTTGAGGCATGTCAAGCACGACTAACAACATGTGATCGGATCATTTTAACGATATATTCTCGAACAAAAGCAATTACTTGCCAGCTCTAGTGTATCATACCGCCTACAACGTGGGTTTTTCGAAGATTCAGTTTTTTTTCAAATTAAAGTGAATACCGCACAAGAGGTTTAACTGCTACCAAATGTTCGAAGCCAGTAGGACTATGGCGTCCCCGATTGGGGGTATGTTGTGAGGCTGAAGGTTACAGGGGAGGGAAATAGAGAAGAGAAAGGTTGAGAAGTACCGGCTCTTCAGATCTGGTCACCAAACTCGGCGAAAGCCATTTCAAGCTACGTTTCGATTTTGATCGGTGGCCTTTCACAGGGGCAATACTTTGAGTGTGCACCACCCCAAAACATGTCGCAAATTTACCGTATATTATTTAATACGAGTTAAATGTGAAATAACACATATTAATTTAATTAAAATATAGCGCCCTAACCACTCGACCACTGGAGGCCGTCAGGTTCACTCCTTTCTCTTCCTAAAATTGCCCAAAACAGAACATCTGTTGAGATGAAAACAGGAAGCAGTATATAAAAAAGATAGTGATATATGTTATTTAATGAAAAACTTACCAGCTTTGAAAATTTTCTAAATTTGTCAAAATTGTCCAAAGTGCCGAAGTTGCATACCTGTAACAAAAGAAAACACGACGAATTAGTTAATTTCAGAGCAGTTGGAGAAGGGAAGCGCAAGGTTGGGAATTATCTAGCTATTCAGACCTAGTTAGGAAACCACTTCAAATAAAGTTTCGATTCTGAGATGTGATATCTCACCAGAATGATACCCGGAATATTTTTCACTTTGGAAAGCATTTTAGGGTTAATAAACTCAGACCAATAATATACAAGAGAGAGCGCTGCTGTAGTCAGTTTTATGAGGTTTTACAGAATCGGCTAGACCTGGACGTCGCTAGGACTAGGGCTAGGGTATTTATACATCCATTCATAGCACATGTCGACATAATGTTTTTGTTTATTTGTATAACCACTTTTTCAGTGTTGTTATAAACAAAAATTAAGCATGTCACCTAATAAACCGTTGAGTTATGTTCATTTATTTCGCGTATCAAAACGTGTAAGTGGAGTCAACGGGGACGCGGGACACGAAGAACATTCTAACAATACTTTAAAGCAGTGCGAGTTTTTGTTGTCTCTTCCTTTCTCATGGTGTACGACGTAAAAACCCGGAGAAAGGGATTTATCGCAAATTTGTATAGGTTGGGTAAAAATAATTAGCTCTCTCTCTCCATATATTGTTATTTCAAGGTTATACATGATTGACTTCTGGAACCAGAGCATAAAATCTCACCACTCTGCTACGAAATTCTTTACTTGATAGCGCCATGTTTTATATAAATTAATCGACTATTTCTCTCATCTACGTTCGCATCCAAACACGATAACGTTATACAGAATTCATTTAAAATAATGAAGATTTATGGAAGAGTCTTTTCTTCTGTTGTAGGGAGAAATCTATTTAATTTAAACTGTTTATTTTTTCCTGGTAATTGAATAGGGCAATATTTAGAAGGAGGCTTCGACGAGACATGGCCTCCGTGTCTTGGTAATTTCCACAGCCGATAATAATTCTACGGATAATAATAGATTGAGGATAATGGAGAATGTTGTGACAGCGATCGGCCATGGATAGGAGTTGGGGTTAGATTGGGATGAAATAAATAAACAGAGATCGCTGTAATGGACCGTTTAATAAATAATAACTAATTTAATAGAGATAAATAGAACATATACACTTTGTTTATAACCACTTTATTATTCAATATTATGTCTACCGGTTTCGGAAGTACCCTTCCATCATCAGGACAATATTAAATTAACCTGAAATACAAAATGCTGAGTTATATATACATATTTAGGAGTTGGAGTAAGAAGGAGAAGGGGTAATTGAGGGGATTATGGGAATAACCGAGCGGTTTATTGAAAAATATCTAGGATAGGACTGTAAGATAAATTAATTTCACTGTTTAAAATATTGCATTTACTGTTTAATGATTTTCTAATTTCTAGTGCTTCTAAGTTATCTAATTTTATCCCTTTATTGCAACAGTGAAGAATTTTAACCCCTGTATCCCTATTAAAATGATGATTAGTAGTAATGAGGTGATTGGCGAACTCTGAAAAATTATTGTTTTTTTAAGTTTACACTACGAGATGTCTTACCTATATCATATGAAGGACAATTATTACAAGAAATTTTATAAATGCCAGAATGACTTAATCTATTATCCCTATCTTTAGCATTTTTCAATAATATACCTATGCTATTATTTGTGTAGAACGCGGGTTTAATGTGGGTAGGCAAGTTTTGGGTACTAAGTGAAGAGAAGTTAGATATATATAAGATTCTACGCCATTGGAAGGAATTCCTTAAAATATTGTTATTACTTTTATATAAAAATGTATTAGTAGCAAGCAGTTTAAGTTTTTTATTTAAATTTAATAGAGACTTATTGAAACAATATCAATTATTTACGACGAAATATGAAACGGAAAAAAAGATATATTTTTATAAATCATTTATTTATAAATACGACCGGCCCGGGTCACTCGGGAATTTATAAATTGGGTTGTAGTGGTTGTTCTGTATTTTATATTGGTAAAACAGTCCGCCATGTCAATGTTTCTAACATTCAAAGAACATCTTAGATGATTAAATAGCCACGGTTTTTCAGAACTCGCCAATCATCTTATTGAAAAAGATCATACCTTCAATAAAAGCAGCGGTGCTCATATTCTCCATAAAAATGGTCATGGCAACAGAACAAATAATTTAGAAGCACTAGAAATAAAGAAATCCATTAAAATTAATAGTCATATTCTTGATTCTTCTATTATTTAGTTAAATTTGTCCAGTAGTCTAATATTAAATTTCGTTTATCACCTTCTCAGTTGACATTTGGCTCTTTCATTTCATATTATCTGTCAATTTATGTCTGTTCCGTTGTTATAATTTAAATGTTATTCTATTGTTTTCTCACTGTTCTCTTATTATATTTTATATCGTATTCTTCCTCTGTATGTGTACATATAACCGCACACTTTGTATTTTTGTTTAGTTTAATTTTGTACCCTGACGATGCTTAGGCTAAGCGAAACCGGTCGCTCATAAAAATCAAAATAAAATCTGAGGTCTTTTACAAAGTTATTATTTCATTTTCGTATGGTCATATTTTTCTTAGAAAAAAAATCAAAAAATCACAGTTTCAATAATAAATATCAAAATCTTAATTCTAATTTAAATATTAATTCCAGACTTTGTAGAAAGTCAAGAGGTCTTCCGTAAATAAAAAATGGGTATTTTATCTAAGACACTATCTAGCAGTGGCGGCTCGTGACTTTTTAGTGTTCTAGAGTGGTGAGATTGAAAAAAAAACGTAATTACCGATGTTGTAGCCGAAAACAACTTTTTTTTTCAAAATTTCAATTTTTAGTATTAACATTTTTCAGAAATCCGTGCAGTGCACCACCAAAACTGAAAAATCCTGAAGAGCTTCAAAAAAAATAATTCATTTTTGGTTACAACAACACTAACAATGCCGTATTTTTCAATCTTAGCACTCTAGCACACTTAAAACTCACGAGCCAACATTGCTATCTAAGTATGCAACTGTGCTTGAATAAACCTTTGCATACCAATATAAGTGAAACTCGGATAGAGCTTTACTTACTGGCTATTTCTAACTTTTCAAAATTCGAGCAATTCAATAGTCTCGACGTTAACAAAAAAATAACGAAATCAATCAGGAATGCTAGTTAATTAAAATTAAATTCAGAACACTTTTTTTATAGCGCTAACAAACACAAATAATTATACTGTCTAATTTGAAAGAATATGTTTATTTTTAAAACCATCTCTTCGAGAGGCCTTATAACATAACTAAAAAAGTAAAAAATAATGACCAATTATTTCTAGCAAAATACTTATTTCTATCGATAGGTAATTTCAATGAAACGGAAAATAAGAAATTTGTTACTTTCAAGCTATTTTGTTTAACCCCTGTGACACTCCTTAGCCCAGAGGTTGCCGGTTCAAAGCACGAGGGAAAATAAATAACAATTGTAATTAAATTATAAAAGTATTTTCACAGACCAAATTAAAATGCATTCAAAGTTGCAGTACGTTTAATTTTAGCATATCGCCACCAGATTTTTATAGCCAGAAAATTTTCAACTATTCTCTTTCCCTTTCACACTACTTTCAACCTTACAGTATTCCCCAAATTGGGATGTCAAAATCCCACTAGATCTGAGCCGTTGGAACTCTGTCTGTATCTTAATCTCATTTTTTCTTCATTTAAATAAGATACTCTTAGTGATTTTCTTATTTTTTTAAAACATAACTGTTCTTAGTATTGACGTGTTTCTTTTTCATCTTCAAAACATTCTGGCGTCCAACTATGGCTTAAGACAATGGCCTTTTTCAAACATATTTACTTTAACCAATTCCTATCTAAAACCACATGCGAATGCCTCCTGGAATGCTCCTCAAAAACTTATCACTTATCGTGGTATCAAATTACCTCGGGGTCACATAAAAACACCTTTGTTTTTATTAATTTTTCGTTTAACTAACTAACCATCACGCCGTTTCTCCGCAGGGGTAGGCAGAGCGGACGGACCACCATTCAACCCTTTCTTGGCACACACTCTTAGCTTCGTTCAGATTCATACACACTCTTCTGTTATTCTGACTCTTCACGTGGCCCGATTCAAGTATTCGATTCACTTGATCGTTCCATGTCTTTTTCGGGCGTTCCCGACTTTTTCTTCCATTCACGTTCATACCATGTATTATTTTCACTCTCTTTTCTTCGTACATTCGCTCTACATGCCCAAACCATCTAAGTGTCCCTTTCTCGATCCTAATTTTTAAATTTTCCATTTTCCATCATAAAATTCTTCCCCTTATCGATTTCTTTGGCAAGGCCCCTCCAGGTCCCTCGATTCTAGGCTATTTCAGCAGCCTCAGTTCAGTGCAGAACCTGCGCCAAATGAACTTCAGTCTTCTCTCAGGAGTTACCGGCAGTTGCATGTTGTGCGTGAGGCCCGTATGTCATTATGATTTTGATTTTGTATTATTATTTAGTAAAATTCAAATGTGTCTCTGTATCTTCCGTGTTTAAAAGCTCGGACCGTTAACCGACCGCATTCTGTAAGGAAGTTAGCGGGCATCCGAATGAATATTAATTTCACCCTAATTGACAGGCCGACACCCGGCAACAGGCTTTTGCTCCGAGGTCGTTCCGCCGATAATTGTTTTAGAGTTTAACAAATTCAAAGTTGAGAATCAATTGATCGGGAATTAATTACGAAAAAAATATTTGATCGGCTGGTGAATTGTATATATCTAGTTTTTCGCGGGCAATAATGAGTCTCTCTGATATATAATTCATTTTTGAAGAGTGAGATTTAAAAAAAAAAATAAGGTTATATCCTCAGAGCAAGAATATATATGGAGAGAGAGCTAAATATTTTTACCCAACCTATACAAATTTACTATAAATCACACTCTCCGGGTTTTTACGTCGTAAACTGTGAGAAAAAGAGACAAGACAAGTTGTCACATAATATAGCCCCACCATTCGGTAAGTAACCATGTTTTCCGTCTCCCGCGTCTCCGGCGACTACGTTTTGTTTTGCGACATGACAGGACATAACCCAATAGTTTTTTTAGCTTATATCCTGTATTTTTGTTGATATAAATACTGAGAAAAAGTGGCTATACAAATAAACAAAAACATGATGTCGACATGTGCTATGAGTGGATGTATAAATACCCTAGCCCTAGTCCTAGCTCCGCCCGAGTCAGGCAAAAATCGTCAATACTGACTGCAGAAGCGCTCCCTCCTGTATATTATTATATATGTCACTTACCTCAGAACAGGTTCTTATAACCTAGTGAGGTAGGTAATGTAAAAAAAATAATGTACCATTAGAAACAAAAATTTAATAAATAAATAAATAAAAATGATTGCTCTGAGGTTATATCCATGTGCTAATGCTGGAAATCTGGATAATTAACCAAGCATTTACGTGAAAGATACAAGTTTCTGATGTATGGCAATGGATGTTTGGAAAGGCGCAACTTTAAAATACACTGGGTAGAAAGAGTAAGCCGAAAATTGTAAAACTGTATTAGCTAGATACAAAAAGGAGAAAAACCAATTTCTTTGTTATATTTTGAGGAGCGACAAGTAAAAGATGAAGCAATTGATAATACAGGGGCTTGGTGGAAGGTGTGGCAGAGAAGCCTACCTTCCACTGCAGCCTGCACGGTGAAGATTACCTTATGACAGCCAACTTTCTACAAGAGAGTAAAGCGACTTCTGCAAATCGTCGCCGGAAAGGCAAAAGGGCTGAAGCGCCATTTTCAGAAATTAACACTAGATTACTTTAAAGTATTTTGTTTGTTTTACAATAAAATTCTAAAAAGTCTTCAGTAACAGGTTAGATTTTGAAAAAAAAAGTTAACTCGGGTAACTCAATGCTCTCACTGAGTTACTGAAGCGACAAAAAGCCTAAAAAAGCCCCAAACTTGTGCCGCTGGAGTCAAACCTTCTCCAAATGGCAAATATATTTTAGATGGCTGAAAGGCCACAAAAGTCTTCAGAATCAAACAATAGTCATGGCATTCGATGCAGAAAAAAACTGATCATAACTGCATATTAAACTCATTTTTTACCAAAGGGTCGCTTACTTAAGCCCTTTTGCCTTTCCAGCGACGATATGAGCTCTGAGGAAAATCATCAAATTTTTGAGTTAACATAAAAAAGTTCTAAATTGATAATTAACTTACAAAGCTTTGTTTAACTCGTTTTTGACCAAAGTGTCGCTTAAGCCTTTCTGCTTCTCCAGCGACGATATGATGCTGGCGGTCATTTCGGAGGAAATACGTTGAATTGACCGTTCGAAACAAAGGATTGATCCCTTAGGCACCGGTGCACAGCAGGGAAACACGTCAAACGCGCACCCAACATTTTTACACGGTTGATATTCGCCACAGGAGAACGGGTGGCTTCTACAACATGCGTTCTACGTTCAACAGCTCAGAAGTGATTTGTTGGCTTATGCGTTCCCTCCCTGCTACAACATGCGTATCTTCGAGACCCAGGTTCACGTCTTCCCTTCCTTCAAAAAGACCTTCCACACAGCGTTACAAATATGACATGAGCCCTGATGGAAATTATTTCCCTCGGGCTCTCCTGTGTGAAGTCAACATGAAAAAACCGTGAAAAATAATTATTCGAAAAAATTCTCACATATAAGCACATAAGGCACATGAGTTCCTGTTATTTGTTTCCGTGAAAAGAGAGACGTATCACTCTCCGTAAGCAGACTTTAATGAATATTTAAGGTTCAACCCTCCCAGTGTAGCCTGTACGTGAAGTTATATTACGGTGTTATAAAGCATATTTAATTTTATGTTAATTCATGCATCAATCATGAATCAGCAGCAAAATAATGCGAAGCGGATGTCTGTTTCGCGTAAGCACCGTAATGAAATTCAAATCGGAGTATGTTCACACAATATTCACTTCAATCAAATTTAATTATGAGCTAACACCTGTTATCGAACATAATTACAACGTTAACAAAATGTAATTCATTTAATAAAATGAGCAGAGAATGTCACCATTTTCTTTTTTAACGTGAAAAGTGAGGTTATAATGTAATATAAGATTGAACACATCTTTTGGACAGAAAAACTACAAGTTCCATGCTGCCAAATTATATAATGCTCTCCCAAATCATATTAGAGATGCCACGGGATGCAAATGTTCAAGAGCAACATAAAAATGTGGATCAATAACCATGAAGACGAGGAAATTATAAAGATTATCAAGTAATTATAGAACCAGTGATACCAACGCAGCAACCTACAGTCTCCCTCGGAACAGGAATCCCTAGTGAGGAGGACTGTGAACAAAATATTTTTGTTTTTCAACATATCTGTTTTTTCAAAATGTTATATTATAATTAATAATATATATTTATGTATGTGTATACCGTCGCCGGAAAGGCAAAAGGACTGTAGCGCCATTTTGGGAAGTTCAAACCAGAGTACTTTAAAGTTTTTTTTTTGTAAATAGAACACATACACTTTGTTTATAACCACTTTATTATTTAATATTATGTCTACCGGTTTCGGAAGTACCCTTCCATCATCAGGACAATATTAAAATTAACCTGAAATACAAAATGCTGATATATATATACATATTTGGGAGTTTGAGTGAGAAGGAGAAGGGGTAATTGAGGGGATTATGGGAATAACCGAGCGGTTTATTGGAAAAATATATATTTAATTTTTTTGTTTTACAATAAAAATCAAATTAAAAGTCTTCGGTACATGGTTGGTTTTAAAAAGAAAGTTAACTCAGGATATCAATATTTTTTATAGTGAATACCGCACAAGAGTCCCAACTGCTCCCTACCGTGTAAAGCCAGTGAGACTATGGCATCCCAAATTGGGGTATGTTGTGAGTCTGAGGTAGTAGGGAGGGAAGGAAATGGGTAAGAAGAAGGTTGGGAAGTACCTGCCTATTCAGATCTTGTCACCAAACACGGCTAAAGCCATTTCAAGCAACGTTTCGACTCTGAGCAATGGTCTTTCCCTTTAAGTATCCACCACTCTGGAACGTACCGCAAATAAATTATTTATTTATATTAATATTTATACATTAATCAAATAAAAGTTGTTTGCGCACGCCAGGTTTAAACCCGCTGGTTCTAGACGGTTGGGTGCAGTTGGGACTCTTGTGCGCTAAAACCTATAGTTAAAAAAAAAGCAATACATCTGCGTGCGTATTGTTTTCGACTCAACATTCGCTGTGGTACCTACAAGTATATCTGAAGAAAGGCTTCTGTAAATATTCACATAAATTGATGATTTTACAAAAATGTTATTTAGTTATTCATTATTTTACTTGAATATACATTTTTTTTATTAGTTGGTAAATTGCCCATCCCACTAACTATAAAATTTATTTTTTCAAAAAAAAGTTACAACGTGTCACCGTTTATAACTCCTTCAAACCCATCATCGAATCATAATGAAATATCAATTTAAAGCGGTGACGTCAGACCGCGAGGGGTTCTTTGAACGCCCCTGAAAGGGTGGAAGCCACTGTACAGAAAAACCGACAGAAGTGAGGAATTAATCACACATTATTAAATTTCTAAATTCTTTCTCGAACAGATAGTCAAATTCGTCGGCCCCTCTGGGACCCAGGAGTCAAAAGGTCGTATGGCAATCGTATACTTTTAGTTTTTTTGTTATTTCAAATCGGTATGGACCGCACTTCTAGGGATTATTCGTTCAGTGGCAGGAACGAATCAAGGCAGACTTGTTAAGTTTCGCGTCTAGAAGTTTGAGACGAGCAATCAATCACTGCGCTCGGAGACGCGTCGGGCGGAAACCAACCGAATATGGACACCCGTGTGGATATAGCAACATGGAAACCATATGTGATCAATGTGGGGGAGGACATTTCAACTGTGGAAACTATCCATTCCACAATATTCCGAAACGGAGTTTTTAGTATTCGTTAAGTTCCAAAATAGACCAAATGAATTTAGTCAGTTGAATGAATTTAGTCAGTTGAATAAATTTAGTCAGTTGAATGAGTTAAGTTAGTTTAATGAATTTAGTCCGTTGAAGGAATTTGGTCAGCTGTATGAATTAAGTCAGTTGAATGAATTTAGCCAGTTGAATGTATTTAGTCAGTTGAATGAATTAAGTCAGTTGAATTAATTAACTCAGTTAAATGAATTTAGTCAGTTGAATGAATTTAGCCAGTTGAATGAATTAAGTCAGTTGCTTTATCTCATACTTCATTTGAAAATTATTAATATTATTTTTCTTCCGAGATAGAACTTGTTCCGATTTGGCTGCCATCTTTGTATGACATTTATATGTTATGTCTCGGTCGCGACCGCCATTCTTTTATTTTCTGACTTTTTCTGATTCATATTTACCTAAAAGATTATTGATATTATTTTAATAATAAATCTCAATCATATTTTGAATTGTGAATTGAATGCATTATTAGTACAACTTAAAAAAAATAGAAAAAACATAATTGAAAAAAAAATCATAATAAACGCTATTTTAAATAAATACATGGTTTTTGTGAAAGCCTATAAGCCCTAAGACGTTTTTTTACATGAAAAAATAGGTTAAAAACTCTAAGCTTTACAGTAAAGACCCTTTAATTAGGATTAATTAACGATTTAAAAAAACAGTATTCAAGACTTCATTTAGCCTTTAGCTCAAACGTGATGTGCTTATCTAAAATAATTATTTTTCGTGTATTATTTTTATATTTGAAAATGTAATTATTTAATTCTTAATGTGATCTGTTTTTGTGACACGATTTCGAGTAATAGAAATGTTAAAAGTTAATCGTTTGGATAATTCAGGAGGAATTAAGTCAGTTGAATGAAGGAGTAATTAAAAAGTAAAAAATCGTTTTTGAATAAATTATTCGTTAATCAGGTTAAATGATTTCCATTGAATACATATTTACTCCGAAATGTGTGTAGAGGTAGTGCAATTCAAATTCATTCCATAATTGAAAGTAATTTTAAAAAAACATTTTTTAATGATATTTTAAGGTCACGTGGGGGATTCCATCTAGACAGCCATGGCAGTAATGATGGTATTCTTAGATTGGCGTAGTCTACACCATAAGCTTTCCATGCGGTGGTAAAGTGGCCTAAGAGTGCACTGGTCCCTGTAGGAACATTCCCGTAGCGCTGCAACACCTTGGTAGGCAGAAAATTTTGAGATAGGCATTATTGTACGTCACTCTTGGTTTATACCGATGGGAAGGAGTGATATCTACCAAAGTTCTGACGTACGAGTATATAGATGGGTAATCAAAGAGTCCTATATTTTAATTCAATTTGTTTTAAAGACAGAAAAACATTCCCCGGTTACGAATAAACTGACAATATTTTAAAAACTCCTACTGCCATCATAATAAGATGTTGCTTGTGCAATGATGGACGGCTTAGCTATCAAAGGAATTGAATTCACGACGCCCGGGTAGGAATCCGACGTGTTTGCCTACTCAGCTACTAACCGGTCGAATAAATTATTATAGAATCGATTATTGAATACTGGAATTAATTAAGGCTCTAAGTACCAAAAAAATAAAAACTGTTTTTTTTTAAAGAATCGTGTTTTATTTACATCATAAAATACGATTCTGTAAAAAAAATAAGTTGTTAATTTTTTGGCACTTAGAGCCTTAATTAATTCCAGTATTCATATGTATACTTACATACTTTTACGGTTTTGTTTATTTTTTTTAAACCTTTATTGGAAACAATGTCAATTTTGTTTTTCTTTCAAACAGAAAAGTCCGGCGAAAGATTTCGAATAAAACACTCTAAACGCCCATCACAGACACCTAAGTGCCCGTGTCTTATCTTATTCATTACGTTCACACCAGCCTCGCAATCTTTTGATAAATCCTCATTCGTAATGCGGTCATACGCCGTTTCACCACGCATACGCCGTAATAAAAATATATTCTGGTAAATTTTCTGTACAAGACTCGAGCGATAAATTACTTTCCCATAAAAGCGGAAGGTTTTATCTCGGAAGGAGATAAAAACTCGATTCTATATCAGCCGTAGAGCTGTAATCGAACTGGTAAGGACCACATTCCTCGACTGTATCGATCAAATGAATATCGGACTCGAAACAAGTATAGATTCGATGATTGTCATTCGATATTCCGAAATGGAATTCGATTACATTTGTTATTGTCTATAGACAATCGATGACGATGAAAGAATCAGAGACATGTGGAACAACATGAATCGAAAGGGAAACAACGACGCATATTATTCATGTATTGATCTAAGTTCCTTACGACAGATGGTAAGCCATTGCGTCAAAGCCGAGAGTCCAACCAACTCTGACGGTCATTTGTTTTAATATGAAATGCACCAGATCTCCCAACAAATTGTTTACAACAAGCTGTGAAGGATTAGAATGATTTAATTATACCATTTTTTTAAACTTTATTCCACTATTTTTTACTAAGACCTGAACGATTTCACCTTATGACGGGCATCCTCAGACTGGTACAATTTTAAGTAAATCTGTGGTAAAAATACTATTGCACCTTCACTTTGTGACATTCTAATACATGCAATACTGTACATGATGTATCTGTAAATTCTACATGGGCAGTTGGGAAAATGTCTAAAGTTTCCAGTGAATACAAATTTTAAGCCTTTATTAATTTTAAATTCAATGAAAAACATACTTAAATGTCAGTAATAGGTGTGTTTAATAACCAGCGTAGCCATTTTTGAACGTTTTACCTGAAATTCCAGTATGAATTACATAAATAATTGAAATGATTATTGTTTAAAAAGTGTATTCACTAGAAACCTTAGACATTTCCCTAACTAACCGTATAGAATTAACAGAAAGAATCATTTGTAGTATTGCTTGTATTAGAAAACCAAAAAGTAGGGTATCTTTACTTAATGTCCGGAATGGACACTTATTGAGTATATCTCACAGTAAACATCTGTAACTTTGGGCTTTGTTTTATTGCTGACAGAGGCGGCTTTACAATAACATTGAAAAATACCTTCTTATTAAGTCATTAAAATGCAGATCCACCACGAATGACAATTTTAAAATAAGAAATAATGTGGAGGATTAGCTTTGGTTAGAGAAAACAGTTGCTTAAAATAGCACTTAACGTGTTTAGTGACCAGATCTGAATAGTCAAGAACTAACCAGTTTTCATTTTTACCATTCCATCCACTCCCCACTTTTCCAGCTTCACAACATACTTTAAATAAGGGATGCCATAGTTCCACTGGCTCCGGGCAGTTGGGACTTTCGTACGATGAACACTGTTTTTTTTAAAATATATTCGTAAAAAGCATTTATTTTAAAGGGCTCCGGGCAGTTGGGACTTTCGTACGATAAACACTGTTTTTTTAAATATATTCGTAAAAAGCATTTATTTTAAAGCTTGCCACAATTATAATACAAACACATAAAAAAAATTAACCACTTTAATTTAGTTATTTTATCGACCAGTTTTGGCAGCACCCTTTCTTCGTCGGGGCAGTATAAATACTGTGAAAAATCAAGGTATATAACTTGACTTGCAATGCAATCTGATACAGCGATCAAAATTAAGAAGGGTGCTTTAGAAACTTTCTACAAAAATACTAAATTATTAACTAACATCATGCCGTTTCCCACAGGGGTAAGTAGAGAGGACGGACCGCAATACAACTCTTTCTTGCTTCATTCTCATTCATACATCGTCTCATATATACTCTTCTGTTATTCTGACTTTTCACATGGCCTGATTCAAGTATTTGATTCACTTGATCGTGCCATGTCATCTTCGGGCGTCCCCGACTTCTTTCATTCACTTTCACATAATATATTATTTTCAAACTCTCTTCATTACTAAAAAATCCAAATAAAAGTCCAAATCATCTAAGCGTCCCTTTGTTGATCATATTTACTATGCTTACATCAGCCTTGCATTCTTTCCGGATATTCACATTTTGAACACGGTCAATACTAAATTAAAGTGGTTAAAAACGAATAAATGTATAAATATTATACTTTTTTTAATAAATTAATGATAGATTTTATTCTAAGGATTTTTTATCCAGTTAAGACCTTTTCCCTAAGAACTCACATAATGTAAACTTAAATTCAGTCAAATAAATGAAACCATCAGATGGTAATAGGCCTATGAGCCGTAGTACTAGTTAGATAGATCTTATGGGGGGTGATTGTATAAGCCCCAGCTAGTTAGGGGATTACGAAAGAATCCATAAATTCATTAAAAAAAACATAGATTCAATGGAGACGATAAGTACAAAATAAGTAATGAAGTATCGTTTTCCTAACACCAATTTTGTCTTTTCCCATTTCAGTCCTTTCTTTCAGCAAAAAAACATTCCCTGAAATCGATGTTGCCAATGACCCACTTAATTTGACAATTACAACCCTTGTCTGGAAAACGCTTGTAAAAAATTTAATCATTGAACTGTTATCTCTACATTCCTACGGTGGAGAGAAAACATCGGCACACTGAAAAAGTTTGCAGCAACAGATTGTCTTGATGTCAAACTGATATATCTTATCTTATCAAGGTCTTCGTATCGATTCAAGTTTCAAGGATCATTAACATGATATTTAAGAGACTGGGGGAAACGTAACGTTTGATTGCGTATTTTGACTTAGCTGCATAACGATACAGATGCATATTTTGCAGGTGTTATTTTGATATCTCGAACCTAGAGAAGCTTGTGTTCACTTGCAAAGTCCATGGCAGGAAAAGTAAAGGAAAATCACCACACAACGTACAATATAAAAACAAAGCTTTATTTAAATGAATAGGATCAATAAAGGGACGCTTAGATGGTTTGGGAATTTAGAGCGAACGAACAAAGAAAGGAGTGTGAAAAGAATATATGATGCGAAAGTAAATGGAAGAAGAAGTCGGGGACGTCGGAAGACGACATAGACACGATCAAGTAAATCAAATACTTTAATCAAGTCAGAATAACAGAAGAGTATGTATGAGCCTTGTGTGTGCCAAGACAGAGTTGTAGTTGGCGGTCCGTCCTCTCTGCCTACCCCTGCGCGGTGATGGTAAGTTAGTTTAGTTAAGCCTTAAAAGTTAACTGTCAATTTAGAATATTTAAGACTGTCCGTAACTTAAATTTGGCGATTTCCCTCTAAGCCTATATCGTCGCTGTAAAGGAAAAAGAGCTTCAGCGACACATTGTTAAAAAATAAGTTAAACATGCAGTTTTGGTCAATTCTTTTTCCTGCATCGAAAGCTCTGACTTTCGTTTTATTCTGAAGACTTTTGTGGCCCTTCAGCCATCTAAAATATATTTACCATTTGAGAGAAGGCTCGACTCAAACGACACAAGTTTGAAACATTCTTAGTTTTCTGTTGCTACAGATAACTCAGTGAGAGCATAGAGTTAGCTTTTTTTATCCAACCAGGTACTGAAGAGTTATGAATGTTAATGTAAAACAAAAAAAAACTTAGTGCTCTGGTGTAAGCTTCCCAAAATGGCGCTTCAGGCCTTTTGCCTTTTTGTCGAAGATATCATCGTTGAGAATGCAACATTTCAAGAGTCGGAATAACAGATGACTATGCATGAATGTAATTGAAGCAAATAACATGTACCAAGGCAGAGCTGTAGGGTGGTTTTTTCTCCTTGCCTACCCCCCGGAAACGGCGCGAAGGATAGATAAACATAACAACGAATAATTGTAATTCTCAGATATCATTTACTTTATGTAGTCTTTCACCGGGGCTATTCTATGAATGTGGGTAACCTACGCACCTCCCACTACAGAAAACGGGTAAAAAATTTGTGATGGGCCAACCCTAAGTACCTACATTACATTGACCGGACAAAGTAAAATGATGAAAAATGATCATTTTATATCATATTCTGTAAGAGAATATAATAGAAAGCCACATTTATATGTGTCTATTTTACTTAGATTTTGTTGCGAAGTCATCTTTTTGGGGGAATGGAAGTTGTTTTGACCATTTTGGATTCACAATGCATAGATGATTTGCGGTATTTTTTGGGGCGAGAATAATACAAAATGAGATCGAAAATATTAGGGGATGAACTGTATCGTTTTGAGAATAAAATAAAAATAAGAGGGCGGCCACTGAAAGCGGAATTAGATATTCCCAGATAATTCAACCAAACAGGGTGGCCAGAGAAAGCACATTTGAATATTCCCAGATAATTTAACTAAAACATGGTGACCACAGAAAGCAGATTTAAATATTTCCAGTTAAATCGTCTAAAACAAGGTGGCCACAAAAAGCAGTTTGCATATTCTTAGATAAATCAACAATAGGGTGGACACAAAAAGCACATTTGACTTTTCTCAGATAATTTAACTAAAACATGGTGACCACAGAAAGCAGATTTAAATATTTCCAGTTAAACCGTCTATAACAAGGCGGCCACAAAAAGCAGTTTTGCATATTCTTAGATAAATCAACAATAGGGTGGACACAAAAAGCACATATGACTATTACCAGATAATTTAAGTAAAACATGGTCACCACAGAAAGTAGATTTGAATATTTCCTGTTAAATCGTCCAAAACAGTGCGGCCACAGAAACCCCATTTGAATATTCCCTTATAATTCAACAAAAACAGGGTGACCAAAGAAAGCAGATTTCAATATTTCCTATAAAATCATTAATAACAGAGTGGTAACAGAAATCAGTTTTGAATATTCTTAGATAAATCAACAACAGGGTGGCCACATAAAGCATATTCGAATACTCCCAGATAATTTAACTAAAACATGGGGATCACAGAAAGCAGATTTTAATATTCCCTATCAAATCTTTAAAACAGGGTGGTCACAGAAATCAGTTTTGAATATTCTTAGATAAATCAACAACAGGGTGGCCACAGAAAGCAAATTTGAATATTCCCAGTTAAACAACTAAAAATGGTGGCAACAGAAAGCATATTCGAATGTTCCCAGTAAAATAAACTAAAACAGGGTGGCCTCATAAAGCATATTTGAATATTCACAGATAATTCCACAAAAAACGAAGTGGACAGAGAAAATATATCTCTCAAAACAAGAAACTCTCTCTTTCATGCTGTGGAAGACGGTGACACTATCAAAATGGTATTCGCAGATCACTGCCAGGAGATGGCACCACTGCAAGATGATATTATTACAATTATATATTGTGGATCGCCAATTTAAAAAACCTCGACTCAATACCTGGATATAAGCATTGTTTTGTAACAATAACTCCGAAACCAACTATCGCGAGCATGCGCTTTTTCCTTGCTTTAATACGACGAGAAAACGATACACCTCAACATAACAAATAGGTACCCCAAATCAAAAGAAAATCAATTAAACCTTTGAAATGTGTACCATTACTCAAAACAATCATATTTTAAGATCTCATGGGCGTATATTGGATGAAAAAAATAATCAATTAATAAAGTGCCTAACTGGGAATATTCAAAAATCCAAAATACGTTTCGCCCCATTGTAGCGTTTTCGCTTCGAAGTTTGTCCGCCGCGCGCTGACGGCGCTAATGGTCATTAATCACAATGGCGGCCGAAACAATAGACATCTACTTCCGGGGCAGGCTTATCGGAAAATTGGCGGCAAAATGAAATGAAACAGAAAGATGGAGGCGAAGAAGGCTGTCAAGGAAACTAATAGAAGAACGGAACGTTCTTATTACGAATTTTAACCTTTTCACAACCTGGATTATTTTAAAAACAAATAATTTTTTTGAGTTAAGATAAATTAGCAACAACGCAATGAATCATTTTTTGATCAACGGAATCACTGGAAAGGTATTGTAGGCGTGTATGTGTCCGAAGTAAGGTCATTTTTTCCTCACTCTGGTGAAATTGTTAAAACCTTTTCAAATGTCTAGATTATTTCATGAAAAGATTGACAATTTGATTGGCCTGTCTGGAGACCATGTGCCGAAAGGTCTTATGTGAACTGGCGACATCAGTCTTCTGTCAAATCGGTATAAATCACACTTCTAGGCACTATCTGTTCAGTGGTAAATTAAAATTCTTGAACGGTCTGTTATTGTAAACAAGGAGTATGTTTATCGTAAGAAGTTTAAAAAAAATAAAAAATAAATTTTATTAGAATTTGAAAAGAATTTTTTCCCAATTTTTTTTTATTTTTATAATTGTTAAAAACCTAATAAATTTAAAAATATTTTTTGAATAATATTTTTTTTTCAATTTTTTGTATGAAGATTTTCCAGAACACCGTGCAGTGCACAACCGAAACTAAAGAATCCTGAAAAATTTCAAACAATTTTTTTTTTTCCAAAAAAATTAAATCATTTTCGGCTACAACAACATCAATAGCGTCGTATTTTTCAATCTTAGCACTCTAGCACACTAAAAAGTCATAAAAATCGCCTCTGATTGCAAAGGCAACATCTTCCGCTTATTTAGATGGCAGTAGGAGTTTTTAAAATACTGTCAGGTTATTTGTAACCCGGGAATGTTTGTCTTTCTTCGAAGAAAAATAATAAATAACATAAACAAACCTTTATATTTCGAAACAGCCAGATCTTTCTTCCGCCCGCAGATACGTTACTCGCAGCTAAGGACATACTTAGATGTTCCCTTTTAATGAGTACAGAATAATTTATGTTTCAAATGTCCTTAAGAAATACAACAATCGTTCTTTTACCAAAGGAGTCTGCATTCTTAGCTATAACTTTTTTTTATTTATTTACGCAGTAATATTTTGACATCAAAAACAGCGGCAAACGGAGCATCTCGGTATTTGCATGCGCCAGAGCTATCTTGTGTAGTTCGTATCCATAGTATAATGTATATTATTTGGTAAGTTAAGCACTATTCGGGCCCAGTTAGCTGGGGGCGCCTTAAAACAATACGACAAAACCTAAATGGTATCATTACTGAAAAGAACGCGACTTGGCGATGAAGTTATTCTAATTTTTCGATTCACTATTCTCCGAAGGCTGAAGTTTTCCTGGTTCTCAGTTAAATTGAAGTGCTCATTATTATCTTGAGCATCTGTCGACTTACAAAAAATGCACTTTGGTAACAACACTATATTATATTCCAAATTAAGCCTAAGTGAGTACTACTAATTATGGATAGAAACTCAGTTGTGAGAGCTAGTAAGTTCATTAACAGGACACTGTCACCTCACACACACCTGACACAATAAGGTGTTGGGAGTGGAAAGCGAATACTAATAGATGCAGAAAATGTAAACTGGACGAAGAAACATCCAATAATCTATTGTGCCAAAGGAATGATGGAAAGAAAGTTCAGATACTCAGGAGAGTTGAATGCCATTTTGTAACACCAGGAGACGTGGCCAAGCACCCAACGAAAACCTTGCTGAGCTTTAACAAACCGGTCGACAATTTCAGGTACACAGACATCACAGAATTGTTAAATTTTGGTTAACTACTGTCGTAGTTTGACAGATTTGTTTTTTAAATGTTTGATTGAATCCAACTTACCATCACGCCGTTTCCCCGTAGGGGTAGGCAGAGAGGACGGACCGCCATATAACTCTGTCTTGGCCACACTCCTTGCTTCACACTCTTGTTATTCTGACTCTTCACATGGCCCAACTCAAATATTTGGTTCACTCGATCGTGATACGCCTTCACCGGGCGTCCCCGATTCTTCTTCCATTTACTTTCGCGTCATATATTATTTTTACACTCCTCTCTTCGTCAATTCGCTCTACAAGCCCAAACTTCTATTCATCACGCTTACATCAGCCTTGCATTCTTTCCAGATATTTACATTTTCACACACAGTCATACATAGTTTTATCGAACATACGCCTCAGGGAACTCATTTCCACAGCATTCAGTCTGCTTTCATTCTTCTTCTGCCAGTTCCATGATTTACTGCCATGCATCAGGGTTGGTGTAAGCACTCCATTGTGAACTGCTAGCTTGGCTTCTTTGGACAATTTCTTATTTGCACCAACAGCGTTCAGTCCTCCATTAATGGAGTTTCCTGCATTCACTCTTCTTTCAATATCCTTATCAGACTTATTGAATCTCATTACTGCAAAATCACTCGAAGAAAGAAATCAACATCCCAAAACACAGACTATAATAATAACGCCTGAATGCCAAATGTACTCATGTTTGATATATAGCGGGAATATAACCCGCAACCATTAAGCTCAAAGTCAAAAGAATTATCATTTTGCACTAGCAGTATTTAATTATTTACATAACGGAAAAAGCTTCTATCGTAGATAAACAACGATCGAAAAAACGTCGTGATTGATTTTTGGGGAACTATCCGGTATTTACACTTCCACTTTCTTTAGCCAACGTTTCAAAATCTTGCATTGTCCATCATCAGGGTAAATGGGAAGTGCTAAACGAGGAGGAAAATCGCATAAATACACCACAAATAAATAAAGATAATACTTTTGGCCGTGAGAATCTCAAGTCATTAATGATTTAAAAAATTGAATATAATATTTTTGACGATAGACTCCCAGTGAGATGGAACAAACTCATTTAGGATTAGTATTTAGTAAAATGTGAATTACTAGTGACGCGTTAATATGGCGGATTGACGGATCAGCTTAATTGGTAGAGCGGTTACCCGGATAATTAAAGGTTTCGGGTGTAATTTCTGTATTTGCTATTATGTATTTTTCTCGCAAAGTAAATAAATAAAAAAACACTTTTAAGGAAATGAAAAATTAACTTTGTAAAAGACCTCGGATTTGATTTTATTTTTTTATGACCGACCTGTTTCGCTTAGCCTAAGCATCATCAAGGTACAAAATTAACGACTACCAAAACTTTGACTTGATCCTGGCTTTGAATTGAATGTTCTCCTGGTGAGGTATTCATGACACATAATGGCATAATAACATAGTTTTAGTTACCAGTCAAAATTTTAAGTCACTAATCATAACTCTTAGCTGTAAATACTTAGTTATAAGAATGGTTATAAGTTACAATTTTTACGACTCTAATCATAACTCTTAGCTGTAAATACATAGTTATAAGAATGGTTATAAGTTACAATTTTTACGACTCGACCAAAACTTTTACTTGACCCTGGCTTTGATTTGAATGTTCTTTCTTATGTATTTTCTGTCCTGTTTATGTCACAGTTTCATTTAATATTATGTATGTGCTGTTCTTTCTCCTTTGCTATTTTATTCCCATTTCGTGTTATTTTATTTTTTTGTAATTGGACAATAGTCCGTTAGTTTATAAATAAATATGAATAAACTTACACATTCTCTAGAGCTTTTTTTACAACTGGACAAAAATAACCCACACACAACGACGTAGTTAGCTTTTGTGTGTTTGTTCTGCGCACTGGCTGTTGCGAGTTTATTTGCCTTTACGTTCGCTGGCAGGGCTGTTTGTTTATTCAATGACGAAACCGCGGACCGTCCTGGAGCGAAAATGTTTAGAATGCCTGGATTCTAAGTCCATCGAGAAAGAAAACAATAGATTAGCCTCGAACTGGCAGATCACTAACAGTCGGTAAGGCCTGGTGCAGAAACGTTAAGGGGTTTTTTGTTGACGACCTTCATAGTCGAGTGGTAAGACGCTGGACTTCGAATCCAGGGGTCGCGGGTTCAAGCCCGGCGTGCGCAAATGAATTTTATTACGATTGATATGTGTCAAAACACAACGTGATTGGTGACCAGATCTAAATAGCCAGGTACTTCCCAACCTTCGTCTTCCCCATCTCTTTCCCCTCTTAACTACCTTTAGCCTCACAAAATATCCCGATAAGGGTGCCACAGTCTCACTAGCTCTAGATGGTTGGGACTCTTGTGGGGTATTCACAAAAAAAAAACCTTTGAAAAAAGCTGTTGGGGATGTTTTTTTACTTTTTTTTATTTTATGAAATTTTGACATTTATATCACTGAAGATATTAACCGCTATAAGTGTGTTGTGAGCGTGTGAGTGTGCCCAAAGTAAGGTAATTTATATCTTATTTCTGTGAAATTGGTAAAATATTTTTTTTTAATATCGATATTGCTTCTTGAATATTTATCGTTATTTTTATTAATATTTTAAATCATTGTTTTAATTCCCACTAAGTAAAATTAACATTATAAAAAAAAACAATAATCAATTACGTTGGCCTGTCTGGGGCCTAGGAGTCGAAAGAATATTTGCAAATCAATTTTCTTTCAAATCGATATAGATCACAAAACTATTTATTTTTTATTCATTGATTTACATGTATGAATCAATCTTAAAGATATCTACGATAATTGTTTAAAAGTTGTAGAGACTCTTAGTATCGCTTTGGTGAAAGACCAGTATTCGAAAACCAACCGTTGCTTGAAATGGCTTTAGTCGGGCTTGGTGACTAGATCTGAATATTTAAGTACTTCCTCTACCCTCTCTCCTACCTTCAGCCCCACAACATACCACGATTAAGGATGTCATAGTCCCACTGGTTTCAGACGAGTGAGAGTAGTTGGGACCTTTGTGCGGTATTCACTATAGCAAAAATATTTTAAAACCTATATTTTAAACCTAACTTATTGCCTGCAAGGCATATCTCAGTCGTGTCATTTTTGGAATCTATACCGTCGCTGAGAGGCAAAAAGGCTTAAGTGACACTTTGCTCAAAAATGAGTTGAATATGCAGTTTGTTCAGTTCTTTTTTCTGCATCGAATGCTCTGACTCTCGTTTGATTCTGAAGACTTTTGCGGCCCTTCAGCCATCTATAATATATTTTACATTTGGGAGAAGGTTTTACTCAAGCGACACAAGTTTAGGTATTTTTTTAAGCTTTTTGTCGCTTCAGGTAACTCAGTGAGAGCATTGAGTCACCCGAGTCTTTTTTTTCAAAATCCAACCAGGCACTGAAGACTTATGAATTTTACTGTAAAAAAAAGGGGTCCGGTGTAAACTTCTTAAATTGGCGCTGCAGCCCTCATGCCTTCCCGGCGACGATACGGCCTATCTTGCGTATTTAATATCTATGGTTGACTAGGATTCTCCGGGTGCTTGAAAACAGTGGTGGTTATTACAGCAGAAGGATGCTCTGGGAAAACATGCCTCGAGTTATGCTTTCCGCAAAAACACAAATAATTGTACAATGGGACTACTTGTCATCTGTACGTGAATTAATAATGTTTATAAACTGCGTCGGAGGGCAACAGCTCACTTCGGAGACGTTCGCATTTCCCTATGAATGATTCAGAATTAGATCCGAACCTGTTTCAGCTCCAGATGAATTTGTGAAATAGTGGACTGTAAAACAATAAACTATACTTCTTGATGGAAGTGTCTGATTGTGGATGTGGAGAGATTATGGAAAGAAGGAAGCAAGAAAACCTATTCACTCACCGGTGAAGTTGATGTTTAAGTTCTTGATTATTCTTACACATTGTATTATTAACGAACACCACAGCAAAAACACAATTGGTTTAATATTATTTGAAAAACAACAGCAAAACGAACGACCAAACGAGACACCGACGAACGAACACGTTTTTTCACACAACTCTCTTCTGTTTCTTGAATTTCACTTGTTTTCAAACCCGGTGTTGTTGAATACGGAAATCAAATATGGTGAAATGGTTGGATAAGGTAGGAACTAGACGAAAAACAAGAAGGTAAAAAAAAAACAAATTCTCTCATTGAAATCCAACAGGCGAGTAGAGAATTCTAATGTTTTTACTACACTTTTGATGAAGAGAGACAAATAAAAATACAATCTTTACTGGCTTAAGTGTCCCAAAAGAATCCAGTTCCAGCTTTGCTGGATGGTATTCAAATCAATTAACGGAATGGCTCCGGCTTATTGGTCGGAACTGTGTATTCCTGAAGATTCCAAATCGCGACAGTCAACCCTTAGATCGGCAACGTCATCGGCTATCGGAAGGTTGAAGAAACTAAAGCGCACACCAGACACTAAGTTCGGAGAGCGCGCCTTCGGAGTGTCAGCTCCTAAAGCCTGAAATAGACGGCCACATGATCTGAGAATGATAAAAGACTCGAAAGAGTTCAGAGCTAAACTCAAAACTCATATTTTCAGAAAATCGTATCCATAACAGAATTGCCCTAATTTACACAGCTAGGCTAACCCGTCAGCATCTAAACTCACCCTTACCAGTATAATAATATTTTTTCTTGCAATGATCCGCGATCCTCAATCCTCGATCTACTGCTAAACAAAAAGCTTAAGTATTTTTCACCGCCCGCGATAAATGTAAATATCCAGAAGGTAATTTTAGATTTAGCTTTAGGTATTTAGATAGTTTATGATAAGTTTTGCCATTGCTTTTAAGTTTTGTAAAGCGCCCATGAGGTGGTATTTCACAATAATAGCGCTATATGAATTGGCCAAATATTGTTAATATGTTTTTGTGCCAATTGTAGGAGAAATAATAATGTATATAAATTGCGTCAGAGGGCGGCAACTCTGGAGACGGGCTGCTTACAATATATTGGTTTATATTGGTGCATGGGAATTTTAAGGATTTTAAAGACACTTGAGCGAAACGAGATCGCATCTGGGAAAATAAAGTGGAAATCTGTTTCTACATAGATAAGAGAGTGACTTGGCATTGTTCCAATTCCAGTTTTAAAATTTTATATTTATGTAAGTCAAATTTCTAGTTTCATTCACGGATGTGGTCTATAGTCTTAAACTTCATTACGAACAATATACTCTTAAATCAATTTATTTATTTATTTTATTTATTTATTATTAACGCCCTGATGGGCTTTTACATAGTAATATAACATAAGTAAGTGCATGAGTACAGTTTAAAAAGAATATACATGAAATAATACAGTAAAACGTTTTGAGAAATGAATAGCAAAAAAAAAATAAAAATACAAAAAATAATAATTAATAATAGTTCCAATACATTAATGATAAGTGAATATTTCGTTTAAAAGTCTTTTAAATTTTGGCAAATTCATATAAAAGATATCAATATTTGAGGTGTATTCATTCCCGAGTGTATGTAGGCGAGAAATGGGTGCATGTATGTGGTAGTTGGTAGTAAAATAGACCCTTCACTCTTTATCGAAAGAAAACTTTGAGGTTACATTCGAAGTCGTACTAATGTGGAAAGGCATTGGTCATTCTATTAGAGAGTCATTTAGACGCAATTAAAAAAATACATATTCAGTGTTAAAAACAGAGTTGCATCATAAGCCCTTTGATAAAATCAAATCAAGACTGATATAATTCCGAAAAAAATTACGAAATGCAAGACGACCACTTCAGATATTCGCTAGATTCACCTAGATTGCACGTAGTTGGTAATACATACGCAGAGGTGGCTGACGTATTTGACTGCACGGAATGTAGATACAAGAAGGCTATAACATCACATATCTTTAATAAATATTAATTCAATATAATTAAACACTATTCTTTCAGTATTTGTGCAAATGATTTTCATTTTGTTTACTGTTTTTTTTTTGTTAATAGTGAATTCCCCACAGGAGTCCCAACTGCTCCCAACCGTCTAGAGCCAGTGATACTATGGCAGGAGATGGGGAAGAGGAAGGTTGGGAAGTAACTGAATATTCAGATCTGGTCACCAAACACGACTAAAGCCATTTAAAGTAACGTTTCAATTCTGAAGTATGGTCTTTCACCGGGGCGATACTTAGAGTATCTAACACTCTGTAACGTTCCGCAAATATACTATTTATTATTTTATATAAATTAAACATGTTATCAAAAAAGCACACGCCGGGCTTAAGCCCGCCACCTCTGGCTTCGTAGTCGAGCGTCTTACCACTCGACCGCGCAGGCCGTCATTATTGAATGCACCTGTAAAGGCCACTCGGGCTTGGGCAATAAAATACCTGCATTGTGGTTGAACTCCGACGAGAATCAATTTCAACTTGAAATAAATCAAGTCTCACTAATTTTACGTTACGAAAAAGCTTTAAATAAGTCGCAAAGAGCATAGATGGACTCCCGTTTTGCAGAAATGAGACCTAATATCCTTTATTTATATTTTTTACTTGTATTATTCAAAAAAATTTAAAAAAATTCTTATGACATTTTCATTTGTTAATATTATTACTATGTATTAATATCAATTATGGAAGGTATTGCATTGCACTACTCCTGCATACCTTCCGGAATAAACCTTTATTATTATTAGTCTTTTGTCGCTTCAGGTAACTAAGTGAGAGCATTGATATAAGAAATTACAGAATAATTCCTGAACACATAATGAAGGCCACAAATTGAATGACGCCAAAGCTCACCGTTTGAGAGATCATTGCGAGCCTTGCAAACAGATTTTCCAGCCCAAAATCACAAACGAGCTGGCACTTTTATAAGCCTGCTAACATGAATCTGGAAACGAACAAAAATAATTTTTGAAAATTTTAATCAAAACAATTCAACTGTTTTTTTTCAATTCAATTCGTACAACAAACGGATCGAGCTTCAAGCTTCAGTTGTATTTCATTTTCCTCCGTGCTGTAGCGATCAATTAGACATTGTTATAATGTGGAAACTAGTACCGAGCTTTGTAATTGTCGCTACTATGGGGGTATTCGGTGTTTTGGACTATTTGGCCAGACCGCTCGCCGATTCCTGGCCGGTCAGAATTGTCAAGTTCTTGCGGGGCTTCAGCGCGTGGGCCCTCGGTTACCCCGTTCATCTGGCACTCTTCGTTTACGCGTGTGTAAGTTATTTGTTCTACTATCTGCTACCAAACATATTTAGGCTGATGTGAGCGTAATGAATAGAATCGAAGAAAGGGACGTCCAGATGGTTCGGGCATGTAGAGCGCATGAACGAGAAGAATGGCACGATCGAGTAAATCAAATACTTAAATCGGGTCATGCGAAGAGTCAGAATAACAGGAGAGTACGTATGAATGTAAAGGAGTGTGTGCCGAGACAGAGTTGTATGGTGGTCCGTCCCCTCTGCCTGCCTCTGTGGGGAAACGGCGTGATGGTTAGTTAGTGGTTTCCATGGATACAAATCGCATGTTGTTATGGTGATAATAAAGTTTTATTCCAGAAGGTATGCAAGAAATGCAGAAAGCTCTTTTTCTCTTCTCTCTCTCTCTGTTACATACGTTGTGTTCGAGAGAGAGGGAGAGGCTACAGCAGTGTGTTTTATATAATTAAAGATATTTAAGGAATTAGAGAGACAGTTAGGTTAGGTTTTAACAACAACAATGGCCTAAATGAGGTCACTATGAAGATGTTCATTCTAAGGTATTTAGCGAAGATTATAACAGCAATTGACATTCAATAATATTTTGCGCAGCACTTTTACATGAAGCCTTATTTTATTTTCCCCCATTCCTGTAACAGTTTTTACTTGAAAATGTGAACTGGTTTAGCTGTGACATCTGTCAGACTTCCACTGTCAGTGTTGAGTATTATAACACACAAATACAAATATAACATTAATTTGCGTCAAAGTCTGAGGTGATAAGTTAGTGTATTATTTGATAGGTTTGTAAAGTGTATTAAATTAATAATCTGTTTCAATTGGTCCAGCGTCAAATAACTAAAATAACCTGTATTAAATACGAGGTGTTAGTCATTTGTATTCATACAAACAATTTATTCATAATTTTGCTCAATCGACAATAATATTACTACTTTTCAAAGAAAGACACAATATTTCCTACTGCCATCGTTGGAAAAGTTGCTTGTGCAATGATGGAGGACTTAGCCGATGTGATGCCCGAATGGGAACCTACAGCTTTGAACCACTCGATCAACTAACCGAGGTTGATGCTAAAAGTGGCCATACCATTAACGACTTCCAATAAGTTAAAGTGAATGATATTTGACACACGAGTATATCCTTGGCTCTCATACCTCACTGCTGCGCTGAAGACCTAGTACCCTCTAAAACGAATCCGACCATCTCTAAATTGATTTTACATCCGTCAAATATTGTCGGACCACAAGTTGATATATTGGCATCTCCGAAGCACTCGGTTTGTCTACTTACAGAATTCACAATGCGTCGAGGAATATTAGCGCTCACGCAAGGCTGGCCGCGCATCCTCTACTACTCTACTCTACCCCGAGTCCACCACCTATGACTACATAATCGTACACATATACATTGGTAGAGTAGTATCTATCCAAGGCAGTGAAGTCAGTTTTGGACTTGTTTTTGATAATTTTAACATGACTCGGCGCACCTGGGCGTGGCTAAGACTAAACCTACGGTATTTATACATCCATCCATAGCACATATCGACATAATGTTTTTGTTTATTCGTATAGCCACTTTTTCACAGTATTTTTATCAACAAAAATATAGCATACAACCTAAAAAACCGTTTAGTTGTGTCAAGTTTAGAGGCATAATAAAAAATGTGGGCGGAGTCCCGCCAGTGAACCAGGACCTTACGATCATTGCGACAGTATATAGAAGCAGTCCAAGAAATTTGTTGTCTCTTTCTCTCTCATGGTGAACGCCGTAAAAGCCCGGAGAAAGTGATTTTTCGCAAGTTTGTGTAGGTTGGGTAAAAATAATTAGCTCTCCCTCCATATATTGTTACTTTAAGCTCGTACACATGGCCAACTCGTATTCCTCTTCCGCAAAGTGGCCGGAAACTTGGCTAGCGGAGCGAGAGGCGAAGGAACTGTCGCGGGGAAGACTCTACCTCCTGCAGTGCCAGAATCAAGACTACGCCGAGCCTGCAGTTGTGTTTCCCCTCCGCGATCGATTGAAAAGTTCTCCAATGTACGCACAGCATCTTGAAACGTTTCGATTTCAACTCCTCCACTAAAATCATTACTCGCTTCCATTCACCTGATGTAAAACCGATGTGAGTATACATTTAACCTATTTGTTACCGACTACACCCCCCTCCTCCCCGTGGCTCCGAAAAATGATTTATGTCGGTGTTCTTGTCAGGAGAGATAACAACTCACATTACTCCTGCGTTGGAAAGGTGTCGGAGGACGTGTTCCGTTGGTCGTTACGTTGTTCTTCTCCGTTGCTATTGTACAATGGTCCTTCGAGTCGGGATACACAGGAGTTGGTTTACCTTTAACGACCCAGAGATTACAAGAGCTTTCTTAAGAATAGTGCGTTGACCGAGCCTCGGAGTAAGAATATGTATGGAGAGAGAGCTAAATATTTTTACCCAACCTATACAAATTTGCGATAAACCACTTTCTCCGGGTTTTCACATCGTAAGGCGTGTGAGAGAAAGAGACAAGACAAGTTGTCACATGCGCCCTTGAGGTGATTTTTCACAAAAACGGCGCTATACAAATTATCCAAATATTATTAAATATTATTATTAATACACAAACTCATCCACTTGCTCCAAGTATTCATTTTTTGAATCGGGTCATGTGAAGAGTCAGAATAACAGAAGAGTATGTATGAGACGATGTATGAATGTAAATGAAGCAAGGAGTGTATGCCAAGACAGAGTCATATGGCGGTCCGTCCTCTCTGCCTACCCCTGCGGGGAAACGGCGTGATGGTTAGTTAGTTAGTTAGTTTTTTTATTATTAATATCGCACCACTTTTAGGTATGTAAGCATGTTGTCCGCCTCCCGCGTCTCCGGCGACTCCGCCCACTACGTTTTGTTATGCGACGTAACTCAACGGTTTTTGAGGTTATATCCTGTATTTTTGTTGATAACAATACTGTGAAAAAGTGGTAACACAAATAAACGCTACATTATGTCGACATGTGCTGTGAATGGATGTAAAAAGGTGTGTCCATGAAAACCCTTGCCACGCCCGAGTCAGGGAAAAAATGACAATTCTGACTACACTGTTTCGCAAAACTATCCCTCTTGGTATATTATTGCTCTGAGGGTAACTCCAATCAATGCCTTAGTAATATTGTGAGAACAAAAAATAGAAGATTGCCTAATTGATAGTCCAGCGGAATATATATATAAAAGACGGAACAGTGGAAGACGCCGCAATTCACAGGGTTCGTAACTACGCGGCTGGTACGAGTGTAGTTCCGCAGACTTCCAGATTCCAGTCTGCAGAATGAAGATTGCCAAATCAATTAAATACTTTGATTGAATAGCATCGAGAGTCTGAATGAGAGATGAGTATGTATGAATGTGAATGTAGCCAAGGAGTGTGTGCCAAGACAGATATGGGTTAGTTTCCCATTTCAATATTGAATTCAATCGGCCTTTACTTGAGAGGAAATGAAGTAGTAAAAAAAGTTTTGCAGCTAAGAGCCAGACTTTGACTATTTCGCAAAACCCTAAATTTATTTCGTCGCCGGAAAGCCAAAGCTCCATTTAGCAAAGTTTACTGTGTCGCTTAAGACCTTTTGCCTTTCCAACGAGGATAAATATGTTTTGATTAATATTATGATCTCAAATTAAACTCGATTTTTGAAACTCCTGCTATTTCGCTACAGCCATAACTACGCGTGACAGCTTTTTCGTCATGCGAAAGCTTTAATATGTGTATTTATTTTTTTATGTTAAAACATTTATTTTTTTTTCAAATCATTTCTGCATCCTTCAAAACTCTACAGTCTCGACCTTATTCGCCGAATGTTGTTTTTTATTCGGGGAACGGCTCGATACAGATTCAATTTGTCGACTGATTTGGTTGACGCGAATTGAAGAATTGATCGGGGGGTCGTCTCCGACATCTTGTACCATCTGCTTAGTCATTTCGGCTGTCTATCCTGATAAATAAGGCGAATTCGCTGCGGATAAGGTGCGGGCGATACATCAAGGAAGCCAGGCCGTTCTCGTATAAAAAAGAATTGGTAGTAGAAAGTGATCGTTACTCGAGATGGGGTTGATAATGGATTGGATTTCAGTATGGCATTGGCGAACTCCATTCCAAATACTAAGCTTAGAAGCGACTTGATCTAATTTACTAGTTATAATCACCAACTTATATTTTCTCAGTATGAGTAATTAGGTACATGGGTTATCAATAAATGAGATCTAATGCAAAAAGTAAGGGTTCGAGAGTGCAAGGGAAATAAACAATTCTGTAACGGTGATTAAAATATAATGAATAATAATTATAAGTATAAAAATGATAAAAAACTTTGTACAAGACCACAGATTTTATTTTAATTTTTATGACCAGTTTTGCTTAGCCTTAGCATCATCAGGGTATAAAATTAAACTAAACAAAAAAATACATAGTGTGTGATTATATATACTCATACATACAGAGGCAGAACACAATATAAAATAAAATAAGAGAACAGTAAAAAACAAAAGAATAACATTTAAATTATTACAAAGGAACAGAGAGAAAGAGGCTGATAACCTAAAATGAAACAGGTAATTTAACTGATTATCATGAATCTGACTATTATTTTGTATGGCTTTCTTAATTACTGGTGCTTCTTAATTTTAAATCTGTTGCCATGACCATTTTTATAGAAAATATGAGAACCGGTGCTTTTACTGACGATTTATAAAAAAATATTAAGAAATAAATAAAATCTATTTTCTTATGCAAAGTAATTTTTTCATTCCTTTAAATAATATAATTATGCTAATGAATAGTAGAAATGGTTATTTTTTATCTACCTGGACACTAATTTAAATACACTGAACGGGACATTCGAGAAGCAAAAAATCCATTTACTCAACAGCCTCCGTGGTCGAGTGGTAAGACGCTCGACTACGAATACAGAGGTCGCGGGTTCAAGCCCAGCGTGAGCAATTTTATAAAATTAACATGTGTCATAACACATTCAATTAATATAAAAATAATTTATAGTATGTTTGCGACACGTTCCGGAGTGGTATTCTAAGTATCGCCCTGGTGAAAAACTGCCATGCAGAATCAGAACGTTGCTTGAAATGGCTTAAGCGTGTTCAGATACTTTCTAATCTTCCTCTTTCCCAGCTCCTCCCCCTCCCCACTACCTTCAGCCTCACAACATACCCCACATGTGGATGCCACAGTCTCAGTGGCTCTAGACGGTTGGGAGCAGTTGGGACTCTTGTGCGGTAGTAACTATAAAAAATAAAATAAATACTTATCTGTGCAGTCAGGGCGGACACTACTACTGTAAATATAAGCAGACTGTTTGTTGATTAGTTCCTCTATCGGTCGCCTTTACAGAAAACTCGATAAATCCGCACAAAAACTATGTCAAATAATTCAGTCATATTTTTCTTCGCATTTGCATACATCAAAATACGGGATTTACGTTCGCTCTAAGATGCACAAATCCCGCCATGAATCCGGAACCGATCCGGGATTCCGAATTCGGGATAAAATGAGGGATTTGCACCCAGGGTTTAAATACGGGATTCGACACGAGAAAAGACGTATTGATTGATCGCGAACAATAAATAACGAATGGTAGTGTTCAGAGGATGTTTTGTTTGTATTGAATGCATTTAATGTTTTACGTTTGACATGTTTGATTTATGTTTTGTATGGATATGTGTGATCTTTTTTATGTTCGCCCGAACTTTCCAAAGTGGTAGATATTCCAAGTATAGCCCTGATGAAAGACCATCATTCAAAAACAAAACGATGCTTGAAACGGTTTAACCCGTGTTTGGTGACCAGATCTGAATAACCAGGTACTCCCCAACCTTCCTCTTCTCCATCTTCTTCAGCTCCCCACTTCCTTCAACCTAACAACATGCCCCAATTAGGAATGCCATAGTCTCACAGGCTCTAGATGGTCGGGGCTCTTGTGTGGAATTGATTATAAAAAATGAAAATAAAAAAATTCCCTAACAATAAGTTACGGGTTCAATTGCCGCCAATGGATAATATGGATTTTAAAATTAAATATAATACATAGGCGCGTAAAAAAGCACTGCTCCTATTGGACCTGCTCAAGACCGGCCCAGACTCGTTCTACTTATTCCCTTCAGCATCACAACATACCCTAACTGACAATGGCATAATACCACTGCCTACGGGCGATTTCAACTCTAGTGCGATAGTTACATACAAAAAAACTTATCTTCGTCACTTAAAAATCAACCGCGAAAGCCTACAAATCTATATACGGGTAACTTTGATCATTTTGCCGCAAAGGTGGGATAAAATATATTATTATTAATTCCAAATAGAAAAAAAATGTATGCACAACCTTCAGGCGCGTATAGCAGAAACTGCCAAGTCATACGTATACCTATATAAAACAAAAGCAACACATCTCGGAGCCCAAAGTCTCATAAATTGAAAATAAACAGAAAAGGCATGAGTCTAGTTTTCAGTTTCACTTAACTAACCCCTCAAAAGGTAACTTTTCTTTCTAGATACGCTTTAAAGCAGGTATCAACGACCCTCGACTCGAGAGCTTTCAAATAAATAATTATCAAACAAAATATAGAAGCTGTACGAATGCCAGTACAGATATTTTCACTAGGCATAACTTCACTTAAAGAGAGAGTACGAGAACAGCGTACAATGTAGTTGTGAATGATGAATACTTGGAGCAAGTGAAAGAGTTTGTGTATTTAAGAAGTTTGTTCTAGAGACGGAGAGGCTTTCAACCTTCCACTTTCCCATCTCCTGCTCCTCCTACTCCCTAAACACCCAATGGCTCCGGGCAGTTGGCACTCTTGTGCGGTATTCATGTCGAAAAATAAAATAAAGTTATGACATACTAATTAACCACTACGCCGTTTCCCGCAGGAGGAAGGCAGAGAGGACGGACCGTCATACAACTCTGTCTCGGTACATACTCCTTGCTTCATTCACATCCATACATCGTCTCATACATATTCTTCTGTTTCTTCTGACTCTTCACATGGCCCGACTTAAGTATTTGATTTAATCGATCGTGCCATGTCTTCCTTGGGCGTCCTCGACTTCTTCTTCCATTCACTTTCACGTAACATTTTATTTTCACACTCCTTTCTTCGTGCATTTTCTCTACATGCCCAAACCATCTAAGCGTCCCTTTCTTAAACCGATTCGTTACGCTTGCATCAGCCTTGCATTCTTTCCGGATATTCACATTTAACAAAGTCATAAGTGGTTTTGCCGCACATACGCCATTCTATAGCATCCAGTCTACTGCGTCTACAGTCTATACAACGCAGGAGAATATTATAATTGAAATGTGGTTCGATATTATGAAATTCAAAAATGACAATAACGAATAGTTATGGTATATTTCGCGAAAAAATAAATTTGGTCACATTTATAGTGAAATAAAAATGTGTTTTTATTCTGAAATCTTATATTCGAAAGGTTGCGGACAGCTGCCTTGAATACGAGGTTCCATACCCACCCCACTGACTGTCGTATTACATCTTACCTGAAAACATAGATAGACTATTGATCTTAGACTGATGTTTGGATTTAGAGGGAAGGCCCAATTTATACGAGCCGGTATGTTGCTCAGAATTAAGTACGATCCCTAACATGTAAACCTGCTCCGCGGTTTGTGATTTCAAAAAATATATTCTTCAACTTTTATCCTTCTCGATCAGCGTAAGTGCTTTGACCTTTTAAAAGTCCCGAATTCTTCTTCGAGGACCTTCTGCTTCTTCTTTTAAGTATGTCTCATCAAAAGCCCACAGTCCTCTTCAAATCGTCAGCCCATCTCATCCTTCTTGGTCATCCTGCTTTCTTCTTCGAGGACCTTCTGCTTCTTCTTTTAAGTATGTCTCATCAAAAGCCCACAGTCCTCTTCAAATCGTCAGCCCATCTCATCCTTCTTGGTCATCCTGCTTTCTTCTTCGAGGACCTTCTGCTTCTTCTTTTAAGTATGTCTCATCAAAAGCCCACAGTCCTCTTCAAATCGTCAGCCCATCTCATCCTTCTTGGTCATCGTAAGTGTTTTAACTCTTTAAAAGTCCTGCATTCTTCTTCAAGGACCTTCTGCTTCTAACTTGAGGTCTGTCTCATCCGAAGCCTGTAGTCCTCTTCAAATCGTCAGCCCATTTCACCTTTCCAAACAAAGGACACGATCCAATGATATCGTGGCTCTAATGGCCTCATTCAGTTCCAATCGAGGTTGGAGATTGTATGTCGACCACCTTAGATTTGCGCCTCATTCACTAGTTCTTCCTTCTTTTTTTATCTCACATATACCGTGAATTGCTGTTCCTCAATCATCACTCTATTAACTATGGATATTATTATCCAGTGCCTAGAATGTCGAGACTAGTTAACTCAAGCCTTGGTCTTAAAATTTTTGGTACCAGTCTAAATGATTCTTGTCATTCTTTATCACTCGACCAAAAGCTTGACTTGACCTTTCTTTCTAGTGTATATTTTGTCATTGCTTCATTCAAATACTATGTATGTGCTGTTCTTTCTCTGTTGCTCTTTTTTCTCATTTCGTGGTATGTATTTTTTTGTAATTGGACAATAGTCCGTTGGTATATAAATAAATAAATAATACCTAGCATGGCTCTTTCGATCTCTCTTTATGGTGGTCATTTCGTCACAACGTATTTAGTTTAGGTTCGTGTTAGCGCTCCAAACGGCAATACTGATTGTGTAAACTTGTACATAGACGCGTTTAGAAGCGTTGGTGAAACATATCATCTGATTCTTGGAATATGGCTTTTGCTGAAGAGGGCTCATTTTAATCTTATTTTTCTAAAAATTTTGCTGGTCTTGGTTCTTTGCCTAGTTTTAGAACTTTACCTAAGTAAATGTATTCATCTTGGAAACATATGGCTTCCGTTTCCTCGCGGTTCATCTTTAGTGTAATATTACTAGATGGCTCTTCAAGTTCATTCAGCATTGCTTCAGATCTTCGCGGAGTTTGCTGATGATAACAATATCATGTCCTAAGGTCCTAAAGTCATTTAAAGAGTTCTGACTGCCTCTAGGAACTGTCTCCACTCCGACAGTCTCATATTCTATCCTTCCATGTGTAAAACGTAAGGAAATGAAAGAGAATGGTCTGGTGGTACCTCGATATTCAAACCTGGTCATTGTACACTACTAAAGCTATTTAAATTTATTGGCACATTAACAATTTTGTCTGTGAAAAATTTAAATCATAACTAACTAATCATCACGCCGTTTCCCTGCAGGGGCAGTCAGACAGAAAGAACCGCCATACAACTCTGTCTTGGCACAGACTTCTTGCTTCATTCACATTCATACATCGTCTCATACTCATCTGTTATTCTGACACTTCACATGGCCCGACTCAAGTATTTGATTCAATCGATCTTGCCATGTCTTCCTTGGGCGTCCCCGATATCTTCTTCCGTTCACTTTCGCATGATAGATTTTTTTCACACTTCTTTCTTCGTCTATTCGCTTTATATGCCCAAACCATCTAAGCGTCTCTTTCTTTATCATAGGATAAAGAAAGAATGAATAGTCATTACGCTTACATCAGCCTTAATCATAATAATTAAATATTATAAGTGTCGCAACCAGAGTTGATACACATTTACAAAAATGCATTGCTTGCATACAGCATGTTTAGAAGTTGATAAAATACAGGTTCATGTTTAATACAATAAAAAAAAAAACAAACTGTAAAACTTTTCGAATATGCAAAATCGATGATCGAATAAACTTACTCTCTGTTTCTCGCTGAAAACAATAATCAGACGTTTGGCAAGGGCATCACTGTGGGAACTGTATAGAAATGCACCAATACACAATCCTAATTTTTTTGTTCTTTGGGTCAACTCTTATTTCGCGATCTACGCATTAACGTGTAGGTGAGTTTAAAAATCGGACCCCTCAATATATTTATTTATTTATTAATAAATTAACGGACTAAAGTCCAATTACAAAAATACATATAAAACACGAAATATAAAAAAGAGTAACAGAGAAGGAATAGCATATAAATTGAAATAAATGAAGCGATGACAAAAATAAGGCAAAATAAACATAAGAGAGAACATTCAAGCCATGGTCTAGTCAAAGTTTTGGTAGAGTCGTAAAGCATGACGAAAATCATCTAGACTGCTGCCAAAAATTTCAAGACCATGGCTTGAGTTAACAAGTCTTGACATTCTGGACATTGGAGAATTATACCCGTAATTAGTATTGTGATGATTGAGGAACAGCAATTCATTGTTTCTGAGTCTACGGCAAGGAATATTGAACTGGATAAGTCGCAACAGAGAAGGTGAGTCAATAAAACAATTAATAATTTTGTAAATGAAAATTAAATCGAAGTCTTTCCTGCGCTTTTCTAATGAAGACATTTTCAATAATTGTTCAATTTCATCATATGAATAATCGCCTCTTTCTCGCCCCAATCTCCATGCAATACCGCGTAAGAAGCGATGTTGTACGGATTCAACGGTATAGAAAGGGGACCAAATTACACTAGCATATTCTAGATGAGGGCGAACTAATGAGCAGTAAAGGGTTTTTAGAGTCTTTATTTTCTTAAAGTCACATGCAATTCTATTGAAAAAAAGTTTTAAAGTATTTCGTGGACTTCGCTTGGTGAACTACGCACTATCCGTCAGTATAAATTGGTCTCGAGGATGGGGAGGCAGTATTCCGTCTGTTTTTCTTTTATTTAGCAGCGAGGGACGTATCCAGGTAAAAATACCAAGTACTGAGGGCGGAATTGAAAGGTTTTACGAATAACGGAAGATAAATCTACGTCCTTAAATACGTTTCGAGAAATCCGCTTTTGAAAATCATTCTTGATTGTAAATAATTGATGGTTTCCAGACAAGGTCCCGTGTATTTCGTTTTTTTTTGTTGTTACATTTGGTAATGCTACTCATACTGGTTTAAGGGAGAGCTTTATAATAAAGTGAGTGTTCCAAAAAAACCCAAAAAAACAACTAAAAACAACTAAAAAAACAAAAATTAAATAAAAAAATTTAAACCTAAAATGAATCAAGATCATTTTAAAAGCAGCTGCTGTATATTTATTTATTTTATTTATTTACGCCCGTTTTAGGCTCTTACATACATTTTAATATATTTTATTTTTTTCAAAACAATAACCTCATTAGTGCAAGAATTGTGTAAAATAGAAAAAATAAAAAAAGAATATTGAATGGCAGATACAAAAAAAACTAATAACATGTTCAAAAATATTGTAAAAGAAAGGAAATAAAAACTACATTATCGAAATTTTAATTTAGAATTAGAATAATCATGAATAACATTATACTGAAGAAAGTATCGCAGCAACAGAGGTGCATTGCTTGCATACAGCAAGATTAAAACTTGTTTTTAATTCGCAAAATAAAAATACCAATTTAAGATTATATTTAAGTTCAATTTTATGATAGAAAAAACAATGATAATAAAATAAATATTTAAAAACATATTGAACAAAATCATCAGACTTCTGTAAAAAAAATAAAACTATTTATCTTCGCTGGAAAGGCAAAAGAGCTAAAACACAAGTTTTTTTTGTTTCACACTAAAATTCATAAGTCTGTACCCGGTTGGATTTTGAAAAAAAAAGTTAACTCAGGTAACTCAATGCTCTCACTGAGTTACCCGAAGTGACAAAAAGCTTAAAAAGTCTCAAACTTTTGTCGCTTGAGTCAAGCCTTCTCTCAAATGGTAAATATATTTTGGATGGCTGAAGAGCCACAAAAGTCTTCAGAATCAAACTAGAGTTAAAGCCATCGAAGTAGAAAAAAAAACTGATCGAAACTACATATTTAACTCTTTTTGACAAAAGTGTCGCTTTAGCACTGAAGTTTAACTTTTTAAAGTACCTGCTTTTCTATTAATAATTGTTCGATGTTGTTTACTTTAATAAAAATGTAAAAATATCATCCGAATTAAATACGAAAATCGCTGTTTTTTTAGCCTACCCGGTACTACTTATGAACGTAATTCAAAATGAGACATTTGATCGTATTATTTATTTTGTTTGGTGAACTTAAAACACGTGTAATCGGATTTGTTTGTAATGGGTCACAAGGTACTGAGATCAAATAGAATTTTAAATGCTCGACTCGCTGGTATTACCTACATTCATACAAATACATGGCGAGCGGAGGCGTGCACTCCATAAAGACGTATAAGCACACCGATAGAGTGGTAGATACTCACTTGTGAAAGACTAACATTCAGAATCGAGCCGTTGCTTAAAATTATACTAGCCGTGTTTAGTGACCAGATCTGAATCCCCAGGTACTTTCTAACCTCTCTTCCCAATCTCCCTATCTTTCTCTCGACCTTCGACTAAACAACATACCCCAAATGGGGGTGCAATAATCCCACTGGCTGCTTCTACGACTCGTTCAACAGCTCGACTAGCCAATGATTTGCCGGTCTCTGTGTTTTCTCCCTCCTACAACATGGGCCTCTTCAAGACCCGAGTACACTCCTTCCTCTGCTCAAAAAGAACCTCTACACAGCATCCTCAGAGATGAAATAGGTCCTGAGAGAAATGATTTCCTCCTGTGTGGAGCTATTAAAAAAATAGGATTAAAAAAAATTGGGACTCTTGCGAAAAATTCACATTTAAAAAAAAATCGAACATAATACATATGTATATTATAAATTATTCCAATTTTATATTATTAATTTATTGTTTTTTGTATCCTTCCCCTCACAACATAAGTCTCTTGAAGACTACAATGAAAAAATGTAGAAAAAAAATTAGGGGCTTTTTAAAAAAACTTTGGGCACGAAAACGACTTTGAAAAAAATACAAACTATTTTATGTTTAATCTAAAAAGAGTATTTTGAACGGTTGGCGTAAAACAAATCCTTTTCAGAAATAAAACATTAATCAGTTTTTATTTTAACGGATTTATAGCGTTTTAAAGCCAGCCGATTGATTTATTGACAAAAGATTGCGAATAACAATATTTCAAACAAACGCCCGAATTCTATAAAAAAAACTCATGTCAAACAGTCAAACGAAAAACAGCCCATGTAACAAATATTTTTATTTTTATTTAAATTACGATTTTGAAATTGTGTGCTGCATGCAATGTGAGCTTACTTTTTCAAATGGTCAGTGCAAAAGAATTATTAACGTCGAAATAGTGCAATGGAAAATAAGAGAACAATTTTTTTTCACATCATACTTTTATAAAACCGTTTACGAAGGTGGGAAATCACAAATGATAAAAAAGGTCAAATCTTTGTAGTTAAACAGTCATTTTTTTTTGTGAATTTTCATAATTGCTAGTTATTATGTACTAAATAAAAATTAATTAAAAAATATTTGAAGAAGACGAAGAAATAAAAGAAGTGACCGGTTAGTAGCCGAGTTGACAAATTCGGCAGGTTTCCACACTGGTGTCGTGGGTTTAATTCCTCTGCTAGCTAAGTCCTCCATCATTGCACATGTAAGATCTTCCAATTATTACCATGGTAGTAGGAGTTTTTTAAAGATTGTCAGGTTATTCATAACCCAAGAACATTTGTCTTTCTTAAAAAAAAACTAATTCATCTGTGTTGCACAATATCACGGATTTATTTACTAACTTTTTTAAGTTTAATATATTACACTGAATACCGCACAAAATTCCCAACAGCGCCCAACCATCTAAAGCCAGTGAGACTTTGGCATCCCTAATTGGGGTATGTTGTAAGGCTGAAGGTAATAGGAAGAGGAAAGAGATGGAGAAGTGGAAGGTTGAGAAGTACCTGGCTATTCAGATCTGGTCACAAAACACGGCTAAATCCATTTCAAGCAACGTTTCAATTCTAAATGGTCGTCTTTCACCAGGGCGATACTTATCTACCACTCCGGAACGTGCCGCAAATGTACTATATATTATTTGATATGGATTAAATGTATTATGACACATGTTAATTGAACAAAAAATATTTGCACACGCCAGGTTTGAGCCCGTGACCTCTGGATTCGTAGTTGAGCGCCTTACTACTCGACCACGTAGGACGTCGATAATAAAATAAGGAAAATAATGTGTTCACGATCGAAACGAGGTAGAAACTACAAGTTGGAAATAATTGTTTTATTTTTGTCAAGCATCGATCTGAAATCCGTCAAACGTACCGGGCACTTAGAATTAGCAGCGAGATGGCAAACATCGTAATTTACTTCCCTTTTCAAAGAATGGCACTTTGTTCCGTTTGATCCATATCAATTATTCACACAGCCTCCGCTGGGCGGCGTCCATTAGGCGAAAAGAGAGAATCCCTAAGCAAGTCGGAATATTTTTGACTGGAGTTTATTATTTCGCTTTTTTGGGGGATTCTGAACCCATTTTCCGCAGTTCTCGGCATTTCTTCGAAAGGAAATATAAACGTTGTACAGGCGGTGCAAAACCATTTCTGTTCTTACTTCTGATGCCTTCTCAAGTCGAAGGTTGGCTAGCAAGAGGGCGATTTTCATCCTGCACACTGAAACAGGGAAAAACTAAGCACAACTGCACTAGTAATGCTGCGTATGTTTCAAAGCCATGAGATGCGACGTCTCCCTCTACTGTACGTCTTTCGTCAATGTACCCTTGGATTTTCACTCAGTTAATCATCATTTGGCCACAATTAATGATATGACTAAGGTTTATCTAAAATTGCGTCGGTATTACCAATTATGTGTAGAATGAAAACAGTACGATCAGTGTACCACAAGGCTTAACTTTAGGGGCACTTTTATTTTTATATTTTTTGTAGGGTCTTGAATTGACAAAACTGTTAAAGAAGTGCTTCAAAAATAGAATGCAGCGAAAGTACCGTTGGTTTCTAAATTTAAAAAAAACTTTACGCAGTCGTAAAAAATCATACTATAATATAAATTAATACAAGAATTGACAGGTCGGCAGCTGAGTGGACAAACGCGTCGTATTCCTACCCGGACATCGTGAGTTCAATTTCTCTGCCGGCTAAGTCCTCCATTATTGCACAAGCAACATTTTTCGCTTAATGTGATGATAGTACGAGTTTTTTTCAGATATCGTCAGGTTGTTCGTAACAAGGGAATGTTTGTCTTTCTTTAAAAAAAAACCAAAATATTCGTTTTGGTCATTTTAAAATGATTATTCATTAATACTTCAAAAACTACAGTACCGCGTAAAAAATAAACATGGAATAGTATTTTCCGGTTTCCAGAAGGTTTCGCTTTGGGATCACTTATAGAAAATACTGATAAAATTACCTAAAGATCAACAAAATTGCTGTCGATGGGTCCCACAAAGAATATGCAAAGAAAATAGAAATGTATTTTATCAAATCAAACAATAATATTATTGAAATGATGTATTGAAGAGTTATGTTTTTGTAAAAGTGGAATGAGAACAGTAATCATTCAAGTGGCAGCCTGTTGAAATCTGTTGTGTATACTTCAACCAATACCACAATTGAACTTCAAAATAATCATAACAAGATTAGCGTTTCGTTTGAAATTAATACGCAAATATTACAAAAATATCAGCGAATTAATTTCATTCGATTTCTTATCGAGAGCATGTTTTTTACTACCAGGGAACTACGGCAGCCGTGATACCATTCACGTTATAGGTAAATATAACAATGATATAAAATATATTTCAGGTGAGGTACATTTTCGGAATGAACGCCATACATGAAAATATCCATTGAAACGTAAAAATGTATCTAATATACCAGCGGTTTCCAAAGTGAGGGCTGGACGAATCCAGGTGGGCGGTGGTACAGGGGTCGCATAAAGGCGTTGAAGGACAACGATGGCGAGGGCGATATGGAGTCATCTAGGCACGTCCTACTAGTTTGCAATACAGTACAACTAAATATGTATGTAATTAAAATAAAATTGTGTAACGTTCCAAAGTGGATCATCATGAACGACCACCATTTAGAAATCAAAGGGTTGAAGCGCCATTTCGGGAAGTTTGGCAGAGCACTTTAAAGTTTGTTTTACAATTAAGTTCATAAGTCTTCAGTACCGTAGTGGATGAATTTTGAAAAATAAGTTTACTCGCGTAACTCAATGCTCTAAGTTACCTGAAGCGACAAAAAAGCTTAAAACAGTCCCAAGCTTGTGTCGCTCGAGTCCAGTCTTCTCCCAAATAGAATAATAATATTTGGACGATTTGTATAGCGCCGTTTTTGTGAAAAATCACCTCAAGGGAGAATATATATTTTAATTGTTTTATTGACTCACCTTCTCTGTTGCAACTTATCCAGTTCAACGTTCTTTTCCGTAGACGCAGAAACAATCAATTGCTGCTCCTCAATCATCACAATACTAATTATGGGTACAATTCTCCAATGTCCAGAATGTCAAGACTTGTTGACTCAAGCCATGGTCTTGAAATTTTTGGTAGCAGTCTATATGATTTTTGTCATTCTTTACGACTGTACCAAAACTTTGACTAGACCATGGTTTGAATGTTCTCTCTTGTGTTTATTTTGTTCTATTTTTTTCATCGCTTCATTTATTATTATGTATGTGCTATTCTTTATATGTTGCTCTTTTTTCCATTTCGTGTTTTATGTCTTTTTGTAATTGGACTTTAGTCCGTTAATTTATAAATAAATAAATGGCTGAAGGGCACAAAATATTCTGCAGAATCAAACGAGAGTCAGAGCATTCGATGCAGAAAAAAGAACTGATCAAAACTGCATATCAAACTAATTTTTGACCAAAGTGTCGCTTAAACCTGTTTGCCTTTCCAGCGACGATATGTTAAGTGATTGTCTCAAAATAACAAAGGACATTTCAAACTTTATCTTTCCTATTTCTTTCCCCTTTCCACTTCCTTCGACCTCACAATATACCCGAAATCGGCGATGCCAGTGAAACTGGCTCCAGGCAATTGAAACACTTGTTGATTTTTCCAAATAAGTTAGTTAAATGTCTGTTCCATTACTGTCAAAATAGCAGCATTGTATCGATCTTGAAGTAACAATATATGGAGAGAGAGCTGATTATATTTACCGAACCTACACACATTTGGGATAAATCACTTTCTCCGGCTTTTTACGTCGTACACCATGAGAAAGAAAGAGACAACAAATTTTCCTGAATTATCACACCGCTTTAAAGTATTGTACGAATGTTCTTCGTGTCCCGCGTCTCCGTTGACTCCGCCCACACGTTTTGATACGCGAAATAAACGAACATAATTCACCGGTTTATTAGGTTACATGCAATATTTTTGTTTATAACAATACTGTGAAAAAGTGGTTTTACGAATAAACAAAAACGTTATGTCGATATGTGCCATGAATGGATGTGTAAATACCCTAGCCCTAGTCCTAGCCACGCCTGGATCTAGCCGAGTCCGGCAAACCTCGTATAAACTGACTACAGCTCTCTCTACAGCGCTCCTCTTGTATATTATTTCTCTGAGGTATCGACTCTCGGCTAAAAAGATATTTACTAAACCTTCGAGAAGGGAATGATGAACTGAATAAGTTTGGAAAGCTCTGAAATACGCAGTGTATTATTTTGTTTGCGGTTGGGCACGGGTTCATCCCTTTTTCAGGTTTCTTTCAAACGAAACCTTTCTAAATATTCAAAAGACTGAATCCCCCTCAAAAAAAAAATCCGAGATACGAGATCCATTTGATATTGCCTACATTAAAACGGGCCTGTTAAACACCTCGTTGAAATAAAATAAATAAGGCATTTCATCATTTCACATCCCACGAAGCAGATTTCATCAATATTTTAAGGGAGTGGATACGAAGGGTTGTTTTACATAATAAAAAATAAAGGTTCTAAAATTATTACAACGATGGAAGTGTAATACTTCTGCTTCAACTCATCATTATTATTAAAATAATCAACGATATTGTAGACAGCCTTGATTTAATTAACATTATTACCTTTAATATACCAACGAGAACTACTCGATCCGAAATTCTATTTAGTAATCACAACTATATCAGGAATAAGTCTTTCAAATATTTGCTTGTACCTAGACTGCATGTAATAATAATAATAATAACAGTCAACTTATAGAAAGCAGTTTGGTGATATTTCACCTCAAGGGGGCTTCATACATAAATAACCTAACCTAATAAAACAAGGAGAAAATAATATATAATACATATACATATACATATAATATAAAAAAAACTATTTAAAATCAAGATCGTTATCATAAATCATCAGAGAAAAAGGTTCAGATATGGGATAAAACAATTGACTAGAAGCTAAGGGTGTAAAAATACAGATGAAAAGTATGAGTTCATATTAACAAATTGGTAAAGCAAAGAAATGGAAATTATACTGTGGGCAGTTAACATGTTGGTACTTAAAAACAAGAATATGCAAGTATTGCAGTTGATAATACGTACGCAGAGGTGGCTGATGTATTTAACTGTGGAATGTAGATACAAAAATGCTATAACAGCATATATCTTAAATTAATATTATTTTATCGAACATATACATGATCTTTGAGACGGATGTGCGGTAAAACCGTGTATGACCGTATTACAAATGTGGATATCCGGAAAGAATGCAAGGCGGATATGAGCGTAATGGATAGGATCAAGAAAGTGACGCTTAGATGGTTTGGGCATGTAGAGCGAATGAACGAAGAAAGGAGTGTGAAAAGAATATATGATGCGAAAGTGAATGGAAGAAGAAGTCGAGGACGCCCGAGAAAGACATGGCACGATCAAGTAAATCAAATACTTGAATCGGACCATGTGAAGAGTCAGAATAACAGAAGAGTATGTATGAATGTAAATGAAGCAAGAAGTGTGTGCCAAGACAGAGTTGTATGGCGGTCCGTCCTCTCTGCCTACCCCTGCGGGGAAACGGCGTGATGGTTAGTTAGTTAGTTAGTTATACATACAATGTATATGTTATATAACACTTATGTTTACTACTCATTTTTATTTTTCATACTAGCAAATAATATACACTCGTATCGTTGTTAAATGTACCTTTATATGTAAAAACCCACTTGGGCGTAAACAATAATGAATAAATAATAAAACAAAAACAGTTAAACTTTGTTTATAACCACTTTAATTATTAAATATTATGTCGACCGGTTTCGGAAGCACCCTTCCATCGTCAGGACAATATTAACATTAACCTAAAATACAAAATACTGAGACACCTATACATATTTAGGAATTGGAAGCCACTCTGTTATTCCCATAATCCCCTCGATTACCCCTTCTCCTTCCAATTCCAACTCCTAAATATGTATAAATATCTCAGTATTTTATATTTTAGGTTAATTTTAATATTGACCTGATGGTGGAAGGGTGCTTCCGAAACCGGTCGACATAATATTGAACAATTAAAGTGGTTATAAACAAAGTTTATCTGTTTTATTTATAAATTCGGCAAGCCACAAAGTAAATGCTTTTTACGAATATGTAACATAATTTCATTCTCATTTTAACGGCAAAGTGTACTTCGCAATGTTTTGTCTGATTTTAAAATACAGAGTAAAAATACATACCTACGTTATTATGTGGAATATTATTTACTCTTTGTTTCAGAGTGGAATTGATCATGCCCAGTCAAGGTTGACTGGAACACAGTACTCCCGCAGATGCGTTGCTTGCATGAAGCACGTTTTAAACTTGTTATTAGACTTCGGTGAAGAAAATTACAGCAAACATGATAAATAGTTATGTTTCAATGTAATAAAACTTTTCGAACGACTGTAAAAAGAGTTATTTTTCAATTTAATTGCTGTTCCTCAATCATCACTCTACTAATTATGGGTATCATGCTCCACTGTCTAGAATATCGAGACTTGTTAACTCAAGCCGTGGTCTTGAAATTTTTGGTAGCAGTCTAAACGAATTTTTTTATTCTTTACGACTCTACCAAAACCTTGACTTGACCTTGTCTTTGATTTGAATGTTCTTTTTAATGTATATTTTGTCATATTTTTGTCATTACTTCATTTAATACTATGTATGTGCTGTTCTTTCTCGGTTGCTCTTTTTTTTAAATTTCGTGTTATGTTTTTTTTTTTATAATTGGCCAATACAAAAAAAAACCCTAAAACTTCGAATAACTGTAAAAATTAGGAATATTCAAATTGAATGATATTGTACATTTGATGTCCTTTTCTCGCATTTTAATTAATTTATATTAACATCGAATCCACACAGGCAGTGTATACATATGCACCGATACACACAAGCATAAGTTCATGTTGTTTGGGTTGACTCTAATTGCTTGTGCGAGCTGTACCCAGCGGATTAGTTCGTCCTGAGAGGTTGTCGGAACCAAAACGTAAAATACCTAATAAATTCACACGTTTCGTAGATTTGTTTATTGTTCATTTTATTATGAATACTTCACAAAAAATACAAATAAATAACATTAAAAAACTTAAGGGTGGGTTTATTGACAGGTAACAATACTTTCCACCAAATAACCACTTTTTCACATATACAAGGAGTCCGTAAAAGAAAAGAAAACAAAAATCGTCAAAATTGAATCATTTAATAACATTTATCCTTTAAAAAATATTATTGCATTAGTTACGTTTTATTTTAAAACCTCCCCTAAGACCCTAAAAAGGGCGATAAAATTAAAATTATAAACACGCACAGGCTTTTCCTTTATGGTTTTTTTGTTTGTTGTTTAAACGTTTTTTTTTCACAATCACCTCGTTTTAAATACTTATTTATAATTTTCGTAGAAAGCAACCACTCATCATTCATTCAATGAAGATAAAATAATAACTTTGTAAAAACCACAGATTTTATTTTAATTTATAATAAGATATCATATTGTTTGTCTCTTTCTCTCTGTTCCTTTTTTATAATTAAAATTTTATGCTTTCGTTTTCTCACTATTCTCTTATTTTAATTTATATTTTGTTCTCTTTCTGTATGTATATATAACCGCACATTATGTATTTTTGTTGAGATTAATTTTGTACCCTGATGATGCTTAGGCTAAGCGAAAACGGTCAATAATATTCGTGATCTTATACAAAGTTATTTTTTCATTTATTTAAGTAATTTATTTTTTTATTTGTTACTGTACTCTGTCATTTCCATTTTTTCTCATTTTGTGTGGTGTTATTATATTGATGAACATGTCTATATATTTTGTTTTTAAATAACCATCTACTTCTAGAGCAATTACAAGTGTTGGAATTCTCGCCATAAAAATGTTTGTCAAACAAAAAAAATCCATTTCACCAATAAAGCATTTTATCATTCCGCAGCCTTTTTATTTTTCTTATTCGAAAAGGGAATCTTATATTTCCTCTTCTCGCCTTTAATATTATCTGGTAGACTTTTGTAAATAAATACAAACAAAAAACTATATTTTTTATGATACGAATTTTATTACATTTTGTGGGTTTTTTGAGGAGCAAACTCATTGTTTCCGTACTTTGATAGTTTATTTTTTTATCGTGGTGCTAAAAAATAATGTTTAAAGAGTTTTTTAATTAAACCATGGTGACTCTTTGATGAGAGCTTACATGTCTTATAAATATACGAATTAGTGTAATGAATAACGAAAAGACGCATAATAACTGATGGACGGATACATTTATTTATTAATTTAAAAATTAGATCTGAGATTTTATTTTTTATGACCGACCGTTTTTGCTTAGTCTAAACATCATCGGGGTACAAAATCAGACTAAAAAAAAATACATGGTGTGTGATTATCTATACTCGTACATACAGAGGGAGAACACAATATAAAAAAAAATAAGAGAACAGTAAGAAAACAAACAAAAATAACATTTAAATTATATCATAGAGACAGATAATATGAAATGAAAGAAGCAAAACGCCAACTGATAAGGTAATAAAAGAATAATAAGAAATTTTACGAGTTTACGGGAAATATATTCAATATTGAATTACTGGACAAATTTAACTGATTGTTAAGAAAATGACTATTAAATATGTCGAATCACAAAGTGATTGCTTTCTACGAAAATATAATTAATATATTTACGACTGTTAAAGACTTTTACATAAATATTCAAATTAAAAAATAATATACTCAACAGTGCTTAAATATTGTACAAGAAATAAAAAAATAGTATTGAATAGCAAGGTACATCCAGAGTTAAATAGTTTCATCAAATAAATTACTCAACTAGATGAAAAAACTGTACTTAGGTATGCTTATATTGTTATATTGATTTTGGTGAATTTAATACGATGCGAAAGTGGATGGAATATGAAGTTAAGGATGCCCCAGTAAGAAATGCTATCAAAAACTTGTGTAGGATCACATTGATAGTCGAAATAACCGAAAAAAAGACTTTGACATAAATATTCAAATTAACAAATAATATACTCAACAGTGCTTAAATATTGTACAAGAAAGAAAAAAAATTGTATTGAATAGCAAAGTACACCCAGAGTTAAATAGTTTCATCAAATAAATTACTCAACTAGATGAAAAAACTGTACTTAGGTATACTTATATTGTGATATTGACTGTTGGTGAATTTTATACGATGCGAAAGTGGATGGAATATGAAGTTAAGGATGCCCCAGTAAGAAATGCTATCAAAAACTTGTGTAGGATCACATTGAGAGTCGAAATAACCGAAAAGTGGATGAAATAAGAAAAATGTGCCAAGATAGAGTCGTGTGACATTCTACCCTTAAGAGTATTTTTCTTGCTTCCCGCACAAGTGTCGCAACTGCACAGAGCCAGTGGTACTATGGGATGCTTAATTTGAAGTATGTTTAAAAGCTAAAGGAAGTTTTTTTAAATTATTTTTATAGTGAATACCGCACAAGAGTTCCGACTGCTCCCAACCGTCTAGATCTCTAGAGCCAGTGAAACTATGGCCTCCCAAATCAGGGTATGTTGTGTGGTTGAGGTTGAAGGTAGTGGGGAGTGGAAGGGGATGGGAAAGAGAAAGGTTGAAAAGTACCTGGTTATTCGAATCTGGTCACCGAACACGGCTCAAGCGATTTAAATCAAGCAACGTTTCAATTCTAAATAGCGGTCTTTCACTAGGGCGATGCTTAGAGTATCTACCACTCTGAAACGTGCCGCAAATAAACTTTATATTATTTTATATTAATTAAATGTGTTTATAGACATATTAATTATATGGGTTTGAACTAGCGACCTCTGGATTCGTAGTCGAGCGTCTTACCAATCAAACATGCAGGCCGTCGTGGGAGAGGAAGTGGGGAGAGGATGGAGAAGGGGTAAAGGAAGTTTAAGACGTTGTAGTGATGGTTAGTTAGTTATACGTGTTGTTCAATGTGGAAAATAATAAAAACTTTCTCATCCCGACAAAAGAACACAATTTCACGTTCTAAGAATTGTTAAGTTACTAGATTCGAATAGCTAGTCTTTGAAACATACTATTTTATTTTCTCTTCCATTCCATTCGAATAAATTTACCGTGCAAGTGGTTTTTCTAGTGAAATAATAAGGGCTAGGTTCGGTTTTAAATAGAAATACATTATTAGAATATCCCTTCCGGTGCCCGGAGCTCAGAGAGCCGAAAGGGTAGATGTTCGAGAGCGGTGGATTTATTAAGGGTTCCCTTAGGGGCATTAACACTTCGCGATTAACGAGATCGATTTGTTTGGTGGCCGTATGGGGTGTATCAGAAAGTCTTTATGTACCGGGGAGAGGTACTGCCGACTCCCACATTGTGCGTGGTTAACTATGCAACTCTTTCGCTCGATCAATGCCCGTTGTGAAAAAGCTCCCGGGATCTTTTTTTAGACGATAAAAGCTCTTTTTTACTATAGTGAATACAGCACAAGAGTCCCAACTGCTTCCAACCGTCTAGAGCCGGTGAGGCATTCCCAACTAGTTGGGAAGTACTTGGCTATTCAGATCTGGTCACCAAATACGGATAAAGCCATTTTAATCAAGCAACGTTTCAATTCCGAATGGTAGTCTTTCACCAAGGCGATTCTTAGAGTATCTTCCACTCTGGAACGTGCCGCAAATATACTATATATTATTTTATATGAATAAAATGTGTTATGATACAAATAAATTGCATGAAAGTTATTCGCGTACGCCGGGTTTGAGCCGTAGAGATCCCTTTGGATTCGTAGTCAAGCGTCTTACCACTAGACCACAGAGACTGTCAGGAGTGCCACAGGATAAAAAAGGATAACCCTTCTAAAATCAAAAGGCAAGTCTGCTTTAGTTACGACGTTCTCCTAAACATTTTTCCAGTGGCAGAAAGCTAATCTACCACCCAGAAAGGAAACGTTGCTCGAAATGGCTTCAGGCGTGTTTAGTGACCAGATCTGAATATCTAGGTACTTCTCAGCCTTACTCTACAGCATCTATTTTGCTTACAAATCGTCTACAACCTAATAACACACCTCAATTTTGTGCGGTATTCACATGAAGAGGGGTCTGCTCTGAGCCAGTGGGAAATGGTACACCCGATTGGGGTATGTTGTGAGGTTAAAGGGAATGAGGAGTGGAAGGGGATGAGGAATAAGAGGGTTGAGAAAGTATCTAAGTATTTCAATCTAGTTATTAAACACGGCTGGTGCCATTTCTAGCAATGTTCAGATTCTGAATGTAGGTCTTTCACCAGGGCGATACTATGAATATTTAAATGATTAACATATATGTTCTAGAGATCGATGCAATAGATGAATACAGGCACATTTATTAAAAACATGTGAAGACTACCATATTATGCGTGTTCATTTCATTTATATCAACTTAATCATTGTATAAATTAGTAATTATATTTTCGTGAAAGCCATCACTTTGTGCTTTGACATATTTAATGAAAATTAAATAATAACTTTGTTTTAACATTATTTTTTTCTCTGTTCCTTTGTTATAATTTAAATTTTAATCTTTTGTTTTCTTACTGTTCTCTTATTTTATGTTATATTGTGTTCTCCCTATGTATTTATTAGTATACTCGTATATAACCACACACTATGTATTTTTTGTTTAGTTTAATTTTGTACCCTGATGATGCTTAGGCTCCATAAAAATGAAATTAAAATATGTGGTCTAGTACAAAGTTATTATTTCATTTTCATTGATTAGTTATTAGTTTAGGCTTAATCTTCAAATCTTTTAATAATCTGCCTCACTAGGCAGGCGCGTATTGAGGAAGTGATTTTTGCAGATTGCGTTATTTAAATTATGTCTATGGTTGCTGTTTTTTGCAATTAGTGAAATAATTATTGTATGTATAAATTGTAATTTGGGATAGTGCCTGTAAATAGATAATTATTGATTTTGGTAAAAGCTCTATCATTACTTTTAATCCAAATTTTAGTATTTTATTTGTTTTTTTTAAATGATTCATTTTATCTCTGGAAGAGTGTAAGAAGAGTGTAGTGGAAGAATGTTAAAGATTCTTGTCGCAATGTAACTAAAACTTCGTTGTACAAAAGTAGTAAAGATAACAGGATTTTTGAGTAAATCTTTGTTAGCATTTCGAGTAAATCGAGTGTCAAGATTTTTCATGGTATCTACGTTTGTTTGTTTGTGAAAAGATGAGTGAGGATTGTTTTTGCATACATTTGTCGAACGTCAAATACTCTCACTAAATCGTCGCTGGAAAGGCAAAAGGGCTTAACCGAAACTTTAGTAAAAAAATGAGTTAAATATGCAGTTTTGATCAGGTTTTTTGCTGCATCGAATATCATTTGATACTAAAGACTTTAGTGGCGCTTCGGCCATCTAAAATATATTTAATTAAAAGTAAATAATAACTTTGTATAAGATCACAGATTTTATTTTGATTTTTTTGACTGACCGGTTTCGCTCAGCCTAAAAGCATCATCAGGGTACAATATTAAACTAAACAAAAAATATAAAGTGTATGGTTATATATACTAGCACATACAGAGGGAGAACACAATATAATATACAATAAGAGAACAGTGAGAAAACATTAAAATAACATTTTAAATATAACAAAGCAACAGAGAGAAAGAGACATACAATATGAAATAAAAGAGGCAAAACGTTGACTGAGAACGTGATAAAAGAATAATGAGTAATTTTATGAGTTTATGGGAAATATACCAAATATTGGACTACTGGACAAATTTAACTGATTATTAAGAAAATGACTATTAATTTCAATGGCTTTTTTTCAATTTCCCTTAAATCTAAAAACTATAGACAATATTCATGAATTTCAGCTTAAATTGAAATATTACTTCAAATAACTTTAACAGTACTTAATAATTGGTATTGTTATTATATATTTTTATTTTATTTTCTACAAACCTTGTGTTATCATTATGTAATAACATTTATTACTATAACTTATTTTATACAAATATTCACTATGTTTTTCTGCTGTTTTGTAAAAACTAAACACTATTTTATAATTTGGGCGAAATTCCCTCAACAAACACAAGAACCTTGTTATTTATGGTGTGGAGCAGTTTAAATGTTTATTTTGTAAAGCATTGTGCAAAAAATTGTAACAATTATCTTGTATCTTATTGTAAAAAAAATTGTATAAAATAATAATAATATTATAATTGTTATAATTATTTCTAATTATTTATTTATTTACGCCCGTTAAAGGCTTTTACACAAACGTTAACTTTTTTTAAAAAACAATAAACTCAAAGGCAGTGCAAAAAAATATTGTAAAAGAAAATAAAATGGAACATTGAATAACAGGTACAAAAATATTGTTAATGAAAACAAAAAATAAAATTGAATAAATAACAGGTTCAAAAATATTGTAAGAGAAAAGAATAGAAAAATTATATTGAATAGCAGACCCAGAGTTAAATAGTTTCAACAATTAGCTTAGCTCTGCCAGATAAGAAAAAAACTGCACTAAGTTATATTTATAGTGTGATATTGACATACTAAATATATCAACGACATCGGAGTGTGTGTTTCCCAGATGTTGAATTCGTCGCATAGGCGTGTTAAATTGTGAGGCTGAAGCAGAATTGTAACAATAGTATGGCAGGTCCTGCCTTGTAACCGTCCTGCCATGAACATGAAATGCAATTAAATATAATAGTAAGGGGCTTTTTCACCACCTCTCAATAAGCTGTCAATAAGAGCTACCCATATGATAGCGTATGTTATCCGTTTCACCACCACTGCGTAACGCTATCCACCACGTAAAGTGTCTGTTAAACTATTTCCTGCTACCCAGTAGTTAGTACCTATCTACTGATTTAAAATGGCGGCGAACTGTTTTGACACTTGACAGTTGGCGGGTCTAGTAGGCGAGTTTTCTGTTGAAGTTGATTTTTTACTATAATTATGGAAGTGGTTGAAGATCTAAATATCATAAACGAACAGGACATGGCGGAAAGACATATACCGCGTGTTTTCAGAGCCAGAGTCAATTTTTTATACGTTTTTTTAACGGCATTGTATTGACAGACGTGACAGCAGACGGGATAACATAATTAGGAGCTAACTAACGAATGTGAAACGCTCGCCAGTTTAACGCCATGTTATTCCAATGATTAGAGTTATTCAATGAATAGTTATTCAACAGTTTATTGAGAGGTGGTGAAATAGCCCCTAAATATAAAATATACTAGATATTGATGATCAACTAGATATAGATCAGATAACAGAACATATCGTAGAATAATGTCCACTTCACCAGTTCACTCAATATAATTCACGTATGTTCTGAATCAACTGTCGACTGGCCAAATAACCTCAAAATCCCACAATGACGTCTACCTCATCTCCCCCACCACGAGAACAAAGTTAAAATACACATTGGTCATTCATATATATCATTTAGCACATAATGCGCATTTAAATTTGCGACCTTTGCCAGGCTTTAAGCTTCTGACCGTTCTGTCAACGCGCTCATAAAAATAAATAACACTTAAGTACTGCGAGCTGAGAAGGCGGTGGAAAAAACGTAATACGGTAAGGCTGAAATCTCCGATAAGGCATTAATAATCAGCGTAATAAAATACAAAGAAGAGCCTACAGAGAGATAACGTATTTTATGCGCATTTACGTACTTGGAGAACTTTCATGTTTTACGTACTGGCCCGTAGAATTTAATATTTGGACCCGCTGGAGAGATAAATCTATGGAAGTGAATTGTAGGCGTGCCCAAATGCCCGAAAGCTACATAAAACAAGCCCAAATTTTAAAACTTCAATTATTATAATAATATTTGGACGATTTGTATAGCGCCGTTTTTGTGAAAAATCACCTCAAGGGCGCTGTACAGATCTTACTTTCTATCATTACATATTAATTCTTAGTTTAAATAAGAAAATATACAGGAACATACTTACCTGGCAGGTCCCTTTCAGATAGACACAATTATTAACTTAAAATTATGATTATTATTTTTATTTTTTATTTTTTTTCCGATTTAGGGCATGGGAGCGAAATTAAAAAAATGGACAGTACAGAAATTTTAAAGAAGTAATTTGTGAAATATCCTACTTATTTGGCGAAAATAACAAGAAAGCCGTCAGGCACGTCAGGCAGCTGCGAAAGCGCCACGAAATATCTAACAGGTTATATGCGCAGGCAAAAAGAAGAACTAACGAACAAATAAAAAATATTGTAATGATGATTGTATTGAATTGACAAAAAAGGCCGCCTCTCTAACTAACCATCACGCTGTTTCTCCGCAGGGGTAGGCAGAGAGGACGGACTGCCATACAACTCTGTCTATTCATACATCGTATCATACTTACTATTCTGTTATTCTGACTCTTCACATGGCCCGATTCAAATATTTGATTCACTCAATCACGCCATGTGATTCATTACTTTTCATAACATGATAAAAAATTTCAAATTAATACAGAAGTATTTTCTGGAGCAGACAAACAATTTTGATCACTGTTTTTTTTATTCATAATTTTTGTGTTCAATTTGTTGAATTCCATTTTAATTTGAGTAATTTAATTTTACCAAGTTATTAATTTCGGTAAACACGGAATTTTCATGAAATTCTATTCTTAAAGGTACTCCACTTTCCAAATCTGTATTAATTTACTTATTTACGGTCACGAGTGGCGAGGTTGCGAGTTTGAATCCCGACGTGCGAAAATAAATTTTATTCAATTAATATGTGTCATTACACATTTAATTCATATAAAATAATATTTTTATATAAAATATACGAGTATATTAAAATACTTGCAGTGGTTATACAAATAAATCAAACATGATGGTGATATGCGTGAATGTTCAAATAAGACGGAACAAACATTACTTTTCAGAGGTATTTCAACAGTTTAAAATATTTTTGAAGACATAAAATCAACCAATGCTTCCATCATTATTTAGGCAAACTTTTTGTAATTAGGGTTTGTGTGATATTTCGACTTTATAAATCATTTTAATGGTGTATTGATATTGTTTTGTTTGATGTGTTCAAATACGTTTATTAAAAATGTCCGAATTCCATGTGGGCAGTAACTAATAGGCTATCCAACATCCTTTAATATATCTATGTCTCTTTCTATCGAGTCAGTATAAAGTCAACAATCCTGACTACACTGTTTCGCAAAGGTACCTCTCCATGTCCTCCAAGGTTGATAGCTTGAAGTAACAATATATGGAGGGAGAGCTAAATATTTTTACCCAACCTACACAAACTTGCGATAAATCACGTTCTCCGGGTTTTTACGTCGTACACAATGATAGAGAAAGAGACAACACATTTCATGGACCGCTTCTACATACTGTAAGGATGATCTTAAGGTCCTGGTGCACCGCGGGACTCTGCCCACATTTTTTATTATACCACTAAACTCGACACAACTAAACGGTTTTTTAGGTTATATGCTATATTTTCGTTGATAAAAATACTGCGAAAAAGTGGCTATACGAATAAACAAAAACATTATGTCGATATGTGATATAAATGGATGTATAAATACCGTAGCCTTAGTCTTAGCCACGCCCAGGTGCGCCGAGTCAGGTTGAAATCATCAAAAACAAGTAAAAAACTGACTTCACTGCCTTGGATAGATACTACTCTACCAACTCTACGGTTGATAGCTTATTGTAAATGCCTAGATCCTTCAGAATGGATAGATCGGTGCGCCTAGCTGTCCAATGAATCCTGGCGTGGATGACACTTCTAGAGTTCTTCTGTTCAGTGGTATGGAACGAGCTGAGAAAAGAACATCTTAATTTACGACGGCACTATCGTTATGAACGATTACGAATGTATTTTTATTTCCCCATTGTTCGTAAATACAAGTTATATTAAATATTACACATAAATTTCTCGAGTTTGCTTGTGTTTGTGTTTTCCATTAGCGAGTCCCCCCACCCCTCCCATATTTGGCTTAACCCTAAAAGGGTTGAATTCGGAAGGATTATTAATCCAGTGATGCAAATAAACCCGCGTTGAGTATATCGCACGATAACACAAAACTAATTTTACAACAAAAAACACGTGAATCTACCTATAATATATCAATACGTTAGAAAACGTAACCTACAGAGTGAGTACTTGATTTTAATATTTTCATCGTTAAATACCACTTAACCTAATTGTTTAAGGGTCAGCACTCAAGAATGACGCTAATCGTTACTTTGTGGCATTCTAATAAAAGCAATACTACAAATTATGTATCTGCCTATTATCTATAGGTTGTTAAAAAAATATCTGAGGTTTCCAGCGAATACAATTTTCAAACTGTTATCATTTAAATTATAATAATTGGCTGATATATAGCGCCGTTTTCGTGACAGAGATTTCACCTCAAGGGCGTTTTAAATTATATGAAAAACATACTAAAATGTTAGTAAAAGATGCAGTTTGAAAAACAACAAAGGCCATTTCTCAAACTATCCATATGTAATTAAAACATAGAAGTTGGTACTTAAAAAAATCCATATTAAAGATTGAGTTATACATTTGTTTTTATTTAATCAATAAACGAAAGGTTTTGTTTTATTACTTTTTTTAAATCACACTTAATCAAATACAATAACATTTCCAAAATCCTTCCGATATTTTCTCAACAATATGCTAATAAAATATGAATACGATTAAAACACAGATGTAAAACAAATGAATATGTTATTTATTCATGACGCAAATGTTTTTCGAAGCAAACTCCGCAGCCGTAGCACCTTTTGGCGTCTTGCAATAATCAAATTACAGTAGAACCTCGGTCTACGAACATAATTCCTAGTCGTTCCGAAAACGTGTTCGTAATCTAAAACACTCGTATTTCAAAAGTAAATTTAAAAAAAAAAAAACTAAACTAGAATGATTTGTTTTAAAATTTGGAAATATTCTTATAAAAATGATTTTTTTACAAAATGTATTATTGTACTTTGATATATTTTTATTATTTTAATTTATTATAAAATAAACTAACTGACAAACTAACCACCACGCCGTTTTCCCACAGGGTTAGGAGAGGATGGACCGCATACATACATACTCTTCTGATATTCTGACTCTTGGCATTGCCCGATACAAGTATTTGATTCACTTGATTTTGCCATGTCTTACTCGGGCGTCCTTGACTTCTTCTCCCACTCACTTTCACATCGTATATTATTTTCACACTCCTTTCTTCGTTCATTCGCTCTAAATGCCCAAACTATCAAAGCGTCCCATTCTTAATCTTATTCATTACGCTTACATCAGCCTTACATTCTTTCCGGATATCCACATTTTTAATACGGTCATTACGGTTTTACCGCACATACGTCTCAGGGGTCTCACTTCCACAACATTCCGTATCACCTTCTCTAATCTACATTACACTTTTCATTATAAAACACCATACAAAGCATCGTTATTGTACTTATAAAAATATATATTATGTAAAATGATACTGTACAATGTAAAGATTTATTAAAAAAAGTAAAAAAAATTCACTTTTTTTGTCAGCCTCATATTTCTTGAAAAATATTAGCATTATTTTTTAAATTTTTATTATTCCTCAATGGCATTAATCTTTATATTCGTGGGCGAAGATTCAATTCCGAATATCCGAGCATAGAACCCGAGGCCCCTGGGACCAGAGTCAGGGAGCGTACCTCTCTGCCAAGGAGTTTGTCAGTTCTTCCCTAAATAAATAAAATACACAGCACGTGCAGCGTCATTGTGAAACGAGCCAAATAAGACCGTAGAGAGGAGAAATAGAATTCAAGTAACCTGACGCGAAGCCTTTGTCCCATCACAACAAATAGACGGGTTCCTCGAAGGAATGACACGTGTTCGGAAGTAAAGGCCGCCAAAAATATTTATACTCTTCGTTTCCAGCGAATAAACAATTTAATATTAAAATGTGTATAAATAGACAAAAAACAAAGACGTGAATTTTAATATTCTGACTTAGAATGAATAAGTAAATAGTTGGTCCCTTAGCACAATTGGTATCAAAAGGCTAGTCAAAATCACGTTTATTGGTCACGACTAATATTTCGACTGTCAGCTTAAACGAATCAGATCGTTTTGAGGGAATATATTGTAATTATGGTAGATATTACGTTTTTTTTGCTTTCCGTTTTTACGTGAATTCCGCGCAATTCTAGAGCAGAGGTTCCCAAACTTTTTTATCCAGTAGACCACTTGTCGATTTTTTCTGTTTTGTATAGACCCCCTGCTTTCCTAGTATTGATTTTTTTTAGCGTTGGGAAAAACTTCAAAGTTTTGTGAACGCTTCAGGAACTGCTAGTTCTTTGAAATGAACCTTTCGCGGTGAACACTTAAATTGTAGTCGAACTCGTCAAAAAATAGTACTAGTCGGCAGAGATCCCAAATCGAAAAGTGCTAGCAAATCAGCAAAAATTCCTCTCTGAAAAAAAGCACTAGTCGGTAGAGATTTGAAATCGAAAAGTACTAGCAAATCAACAAAAAATCCTCCCCCAAAAAGTGCTAGCAAATCAACAAAATTTACCCTCCGAAAAAAAAGCACTAGTCGGTAGAGATTTGAAATCAAATCGAAAAGTACTAGCAAATCGACAAAAAATCCTCCCCCAAAAAAAGCTAGCAAATCAACAAAATTTACTTTATTGATTTGCTAGCTTAATTATTTACGGAATCCACTCCCGTAGACCCCCATTTACGTCTCATGCACCCCCAATTTTTTTTTTCATTGACGTGGACCCCTTGCAGGTCAGAATCGACCCCTGGGGGTCGATATAGACTACTTTGGGAATCACTGGTCTAGAGCCAGTGAGACTATGGCATCCCCAAATGGGGTATGTTGTGAGGCTGAAGGTAGTGGGAAGGAGATGAGGAAGGGGGAGGTTCGGAAGTACCTGGCTCTTCAGATCTGGTCACCGAACACGGCGGCTAAAGCCATTTCAAGCAAGTTTCAATTCTGAATAGTGGTCTTTCACCAGGTCGATACTTGAGTATCTTCCACTCTGGAACGTGCTTTAGTTTTTATATCAATTAAAAGTGTTAGGACACATATTAATTAAATAAGAATTATTTGCGCACACCGGGTTAAAAGCCGCGACCTCTGGATTCGTAGACGAGCCTCATACCACTCGACCATGCAAGCCGTCGAATAGTTTAAAATTGCGGAATAATATAAAAAAATAAACAGAAAAAAATAAATAAATAGATGTTGGATTAAACGCACTAAAAATGACAAAACATGTATCCTAATATGCACTTGCAATGTCAAACTATGCACTTACTCGTACAATCAATGACATTTGTTAAGTTTTAGTTTTTTTTTTTTTCATTTTATTTTAGTGACTTGTACATCAAATTTTACTAAGTATCTAATTATATTTATATTTAAATATTTTTTTACTTAATAATAATACTATAACTTATGCGCTTCTTGATATTACTAATGCATTTTAAATGTTACTTACAGGCTATTTTAAATTTATTAATTGGTATAATTTGGATGGTTTCCGGCAGCGCATTATAACATTTCATTCTTGTATAAAGAAGGCTGTTTTGTGTGTTGGTTTTATTATTTTTGGTAGTCTGATTTCTTTGAATGTCCTTGTATTATGTTTGTGAATATCCACGTAATAAATAATTTTCTCAGAAAAATATTTTGGTAACAAGTTGTTTTTCATTTATGAATAAATATCAATGTATTTAATGTTAGCATCTATTTTACTATTAGCCAATTTAGTTCCTCTGACATTTTAGCTACTTTTGAGTATCTATTTCGCCTTAATATAAGTCTCCCGCTCTATTTTGGAGAGTTTGAAACTCGTTTTGTTCTCTGGCGGTACACAAGAAAATAATCGTTGAACAGTAATAAAAATGTGGAGCAATAATTACAAATATATAGACACGTTATCGTCTTAAAATATTTGAAGCGCCATTTTGAAAAGTTTACACCAGATAACTTTAAAGTTTTTTTTACCCTTCACATAGACTAAATTAAGCATGTTTTACGTTTGTTCGTTGGCGATTTGCAGTCGGGCTCTGAAACGATTCCAAATTACCGACGTTGTCGATAAACTCCATATCGATGTTTCGTGCTAGGGCCTCTGGCCGAAAACACGACTAAATCTACGCCACGTTTCGATTTAGAATGGCGGCGCTTCAAAGTTTTTTTGTTATATAATAAAATTCATAAAAATTTTTAGCGCCTTGTTGTACTTTGAAAAAAAAACTTAATTCAATGCTTTCACTGAGTTACCTAAAGCGATAAAAAGCTAAACAAAAGTCCCGAACTTGTGTCGCTTGAGTCAAAGCCTTCTCCCAAATGGTTAATATATTTTAGATGGCTTTGGGGCTGCACAAGTCATCAGAATCGAACGAGAGTTAGAGCATTCGATGCAGAAAAAAAAACGGATCAAAACTGCATTTTTTCCAGTGTGACTTAAGCCTTTTTGCCTTTCCAGCGAATATATGCATTAATAATGAAAAAATGCGTAATGTATATAATTGTCCGGGGATTAATAAAATAAAATGCCATTTAAGGACTTCTTTTAGATAGGTTACAAAAAAACATCTAAAAAAGCTTTATGCGGGTTTTTTATAATTAAGAAACAATGGTTATATCCGGTTACACTTTTACGTTGTTATTGGCTGGAAATTAACGGTCGGGTGTGTTTTTTAATCCGGCTTCAATGCTACTAAACTCAATTGACATCGTTACGCGTTTTAAAAGACAATGGTTTTCTCTCCATCCACGCGGCAATTAAATGAAACATTTTTACAAACGCTGATACGGACATTGAAAGAAGGGTGAATGCAGGAAACTCTATTAATGGAGGAATGAACGCGGTAGTCCGTAATAAAAATAAACATATAAAAAAGCGAGGCTGGCAGTCCACAATGGTGCGTTGATGCCAACCGTGATGTATGACAGTGAGGCATAGAACTGGCAGAAGAAGGATTAAAGTAGACTAAATGCTACTGAAATGAGATCCCTGATGCGTACGGGTATGTGTCATAGTACATTCGTGCGAGGCATCATGTGACGTTTTACACACTGAAAGTCAGAACTTCCTCATACAAAAACACACCAATATATAAAGCGATGGAACTATTCAATGAATCTGTATATCTTAGATATATTTAGATGCACATATTATATAGAGTTCTGTCACTATCTCTTGATGTACAAGTGACCGTTTGGCACATAACTATCTACATACTCTTAAATGTATCTACAATATTTTTATATCATTCATCTCTTAATAAATTTGGTGAAAAACTGTTTTTATGAGATCCAAAACAGTGTATGACCGTGCTACAAATATGGAGATACGAAAAGAATGTAAGGTTTAAGCGTAGTGAACGATGTTAAGAAAGGGACGTTTAGACGGTTTAGACATATAGAGCGAATGAACAAAGAAAGATTACGCGGTTAATTGGATGGCACGACCAAGCGAATCAAATACTAGAGTCGGGCCATGTCAATATCAGAATAACAGAAGATTTTGTGTGAGGCAATGTATAAATATGAATAAAGCAGGAGTCTGTGCCAAGACAGACATGTGTGGTGGTCTATGCTATCTGCCTACTTCTGCGGGGAAACAGCGTGTTGATCAGTTAGTTAGTTCTGAACGCCTTAACAAAATACCAGTTTTTTGTTTACAAGTTTTACACTTTTTACAAGGTTTAGGTGTTACTCAATATACCAGGTTTCAAATACTTTGTCAGAGGATCGGAACAAAGATAGAAGACATTTCTTCCTTCTATTATTGCCATCTCCTATCGGAGGTTGGCTATCATCGGGGTAATCAACACCCGAGGGACACAGAAGGTACACATGCGTATATTATTTTAGTAACTTATTTCAATCTTGAATAGACTATTTTTAATATTTGAACATTGTGTACATTTTATTTTCTAATCCAATATTTTTATTTAATTACAAAACGTTAAATTAATTATTCACGAAACAAGAAAACGAGTTAAGAATTCTTTCATGTTTCCTGAAAAGTTGTTCATTTTCAGCCGTTTCAGCGGTGGAAAATAATGGCTAAAACGATTCAATAGTATACAACAGGAGGGCCCTTTGCCATAACTTTTTAACAGCTTGCTGCTTAATTTGAGATTTAATTTTTTTTTAAATGTATCAAGTAATGTATATGAGATCATAGTTCAAAGCTTCTTCATTACTCACGATACAACGTTCTTAAGGTGATTTTTCCAAAAATGACGCTATAAAAATTATTATAATACTGTTATTTTATTGTTAAATGAAATAACGAGCTGAAAAAAATTGCGTTGTCCTATAAATTCGAGACAAAAAAACACTTTGCAAATTTTATAATGCCAAAGCTCAACGCTATTGTGTTTTAGCTGCTTTCTATAAACAGATTTCTGCTTTATGGTTTAAGATAACAATATATATATATATATATATATATATATATATTATATATATATATATATATATATATATATAACAATATATATATATATATATATATATATATATATATATATATATATATATATATGTGTATTTCAAGGCTCCAGACCAAAGATGGCTGTTGTGTTAACAAGTCTCGATATTATGGACTGTGGAGAATGTTACCCATAATTAGTAGAGTGTTGATTGAGGAACAGTAATTCAGTGTTTCTGAGTTTACGGCAAGGAATGTTGAACTGAATGAGTTGAAACAAAGAAAGTGAGTCAATAATAAAAATAAAATAAATAAATGTGAATCACGGGCAAGGTCTTATTTTTTAATGCTATGTTGAATTAAAGATGGAAAGGGGAGGGTTGGAGAAAAATGATTAATTAAAGTGGGGGAGGGGAAACAGAAATCGACAGAGTTTTAATTTTAAAAAGAAAATTGTGAGGAGTACTATAAATTTACAACAAAAAATAAGAATTAAAAAATGTTGAATGAAAAAAATAATGCTAGAAAGCATGTTATTTATATTTTTACTCTAATTCGCATAAGAGCAAATGTCTTCAAAACAAGGTCATTTTTTGTACCGCATTGTCTTACCTCTTGTACATTATATCAAACTGCAAGTTAATAAAAGTGTTCTCTGAGCATGTAGGGTTCTTCAACAAAAATTAAATTTCATGTTTACCCGTTAAAGTGCGCTATAAAATATTAGTTTCTAATGGCTTATACACCCGGCGTTACTAGGGGCCAAAGTTGTAACTCACCCGTAATTAGTTTAAATAATGGCAGTGTGCTTTTAATCCATAAAAAATAATTCTTTGTTATCAAATAATTAAAAAGTTATCGAATATTTTAAGTATGCTACAATCTTAAGTACGACAGCTGTGCAGCATTTTTTAAGATACAAGGTCTTTGTTGGATTACAAAGCAACGTAAAGTCGAACTCAGCAGAGAGTCATCAAAAAGAAATGATCATCATAAAATGAATTTATGATTAAAAAAACTTTCGTAACACATTTTATAAATTTATTTTTGACGGGACCGGTTTCATTTTGCAACAGGCATCTTTAGACTAGTACAATTTAAAGTTAATATACTCGTATATGGTAAAGATAACATACATGTCTTGGCTTTAGATATATAATATTGAACATACAATTTGTGACTTAGTATTTTTTATTATTAATGACTAGAGAGGCTCAACATTATACACATTTAAATATAGAGCGCCCTTGAGGTGATTTTTCACAAAAACAGTGCTATAAAAATTAATAATAATAACTTTGTATAAGACTACAGATATTGTTTTAATTTTTATGACCGACCGGTTTCGCTTAGTCCAAGCATCATCGAAATAAAGAAAGCCATTAATATTTATATTTTTAATAGTCAGTTAAATCTCTTTCTGTCTGTTCCTTTGTTTTCCCACTATTCTCTTATTTTATTTGATATTGTGTTCTGCCTCTGTATGTATAGTATATAAACGGACACTTTCGTATTTTTTGTTTAGTTTAATTTTGTACCCTGATTATGCTTAGGCTAAGCGAAACCGGTCGGTCATAAAAAATAAAATAAAATCCGTGGTCTTGTACAAAGCTATTATTTCATTTTCATTAAATGTGTCAAACCACAAAGTGGTAACTTTCTACACAAATATAATAATACAAATATTTGAATAATTTGTATGGCGCTGTTTTTGTGGAAAATCACCTCAAGGGCGCTGTATATTATCCGAATAATATTTTTCATAGTGTTAAAGAAAATAGTTGAATTTGTAAATGGTCACTGTTGGTCAGTGTTACAGTTTTTGGGAGCAGTTGAGACTCTTGTGCGGTATTCACGTAATATATGTATACATATATATATATATATATATATATATATATATATATATATATATATATATATATATATATATATATATATATGTATAAAATATATATATATATATATATAAAAATATAAAAAGTCATAATAATTGTTAAATGTATTCAAACTGCGACATACGACGAGAAATTGGGGCCTTCGACGGATCTCTTATGAGTATATATACAATGTTAGTTGTTGTGTACTTACGAAAAGAAGAATTGGTAGATTGTAGAGTTTGCATACCTGAAACAATAGAAAGAAAAAATATTAAAAATTGAATAAATAAAATTTTCCACACCATTGACAAGCCGCATTCACACTGTGAGCATTTCATAAAATACATCTAGGCTACAATTTGCCCATAGATCTGAACAGAGCTTGAGTAAATAAAAAGACAGCACGAATTATTTAACAGATTGAAAGATTTTTTAAAGTAAGTACCGCACAAGAGTACTGCTCCCAACCGTCTAGAGCCAGTGAGACCGTTCCGTCAACAATTGGGGTATGTTGTGAGGCTGAAGGTAGAAGGGAGGGTAAAAAGATGAGAAGAGGAAGGTTGAGAAGTACCTGGCCATTCAAATCTGGTTACCAAACATGGTTAAACCCATTTCAAGCAACGTTTCAATCTGTAATAGTGGTCTTTTACCAGGGTACTTTAGAGTATCCTCCACTCTGGAACGTGCCGAAAAAATACTACGCATGAAATGTGTAATAACAAATATTGATTGAATAAGATTTATTTGCGCACGCCGGTTTTGAACCCGCGACCCCTGGATTCGTAGTCGAGCGTCTTACCACTCGGCAACTCAAGGCCAACCTGGGGTACCGACATTACCTGGACATTGTTTAGTATCCACTCATTATGATGAGACGGCCTCCGTGGTCGAGTGGTAAGACGCTCGACTACGAATCAAGAGGTCGCGGGTTCAAACCCGGCGAGTGCAAAAAAATAAAAGTCATATGTGCCAAAGCACATTAAATTCATATAAATTAATAAATAGTATAGGTAGAGACTCCAAGTATCGCCCTGGTGAAAGACCACATTCAAAATTGAAACGTTGCTTGAAATAGCTTTAGCCGTATTTGGTGACCGAATCTGAATAGCCAAGTACTTTTCAACCTTCCTCTTCCCCATCCCCTTCCCCTCCCCACTACATTCAGCCTCACAACATACCTAAATTGAGGATGCCACAGTATCACTGGCTTTAGACGGTTGGGAGCAGTTGGGACTCTTGTGCGGTATTCATTATAATTAATTTATTATTATTAAAATTTACAGGCGAAATAGCTCTCACAAATAAAACAACCCCAAATAGGGTACTTGTCATTGTTACAAGATTTTGTTATTGTTTTACCCTAGTGTAACACGACTCTCTCGTGAATTTTTACATAGTTATAAAATGTATTATTATAATAACTAATGGGTTGGGGGTCTTATCCACGCCATTTTGCCTCTTAGCCTCCTAACATCGCCGTTCAAAAGCCCAACACGCACGCCCGGGCGTAAAACGGCGTTACTTTCACACACTCCCGTTTAATATTTAATTATCGCATCATTAGACGCTACACTCACCTTGTAGTTCATAATTTTACCGCCAGGAGCCGGGTTTGTAGCGGAATTGTTAGTAAATTTGTACCTGGGCGTTATAATTGAAGACGGTAGCTTGATACATAATACGGGGAAATAGTACAGGGTATTCAGAGAATATGTTGCCATTAATGTGGAAGAATAATGATCGTTTTTTTTGTTATAACAGTTCATGAATAATATTTGTTTTACAATTATCATGCGATGAACGGAATGATGTGGGAAATTTCCCCCAGGACCTATGTCATCTTTGGGGATGCCATGCGGAGGGTATTTTTAAGAAAAGGATAGAGTGAACCTGCGCCTTGAAGAGGCCCATGATGAAGGAGGGAGGAAACACAGAGGCCGAAAATCGTTCCAAAGCCTAGCCGTTAAACACAAGAACGAGTAGTAAGGACATATTGTGACATATGACATAATTATATTTTAAAAAAAATCTCAATTTTTTTCTGGCTTTCCTGAACATCTGCGTTTATTGACTCTTCCCTCTCTTACTTTCACCCAAAAAAATATGAAACAGAAAAAGCCAGAAAATAAAAGACAATGGTCACAACCGAGACTCGAACTCGGATCCTCTACTCTATTCGGGAGTAACGCTTCAATCAATTCAGTCATTTTGTGTAACAAGCCCAAAAGAATTTCTGTTCAAACCAAGAAAACCTTTTCAGACTCTCATTCCTTAAATTCTAGAGAAGATTTTCATCATTACCTGTTCCTCACTACGAAAAATTTAAAAATACATTTGACATACTATATTTTAAATTTTCTCTCATGCCCTGAAAAATATATACTCGTATATATATTATAACAGCTAAATTTTAAGTTATTATGATATATTGATTGTGTCGTGCCAGAAGTGACCTGTCAGGTTAGTATGTTGCTGTATTTGTATATAAACTAGGAATTAATATTAACTAGAAATTAAGATTTGTACAGCGCCCTTGAGGTATTTCTTATTCTTTATTAGTATTGGGACCTTATTAAAAATTGACATTTTCAATCGATCTCATACTCTTTACTGAAAATTATTGATATTATTTTTTCAATTTTCCTCCGAAGTATTACTTATATTTTTGCTTAAAAATATAAAAATGCAAGGGAAAGGATGCATTTTTAGCAGCCCTGTACTCCCTCAACAAGCTACTTGCACCCTTGATACGAATAAAGAAGACGTGCCCTCACTAAATTACTCCTACTGTATTTTAATTCCACCTTTAATATCCTTCGAGCGAGGAATTTAATCTTTGTTTCAGATAACGCGTTTGTCTTGTAAATATTAATGTTGAATCAACGAGCCGCGGGGTCTCTATCCTTCCGACCCCCGGATTGAATGGGAAGAAGACGGAGAAGAAGTCGGTGTATTCTACGAATATGTAGAATTGAATAGAACTTTATCTTAAGTACGTACTATGCAGGAGGCACGAGTTACGAAATGGATGGAATGAATTAAGAAATTGTGTAAGTAATTTTCAGTTGATACATTTTTAATTTTAGTGTGACAGCTGTTTCGGCGTTTAAAGCCATTATCAAACTGTGGTTACGTCACATGGTCGTTTCAAATAAATAAGTCATTTCAAAGTGAATGTGGACGTTCAAGTTAAGTTCAGGCTTTGATTTGAACATTCTTTCTAATGTTTATTTTTCTCTTATTTTTATAATTGCGTCATTAAAATTATATGTACATGCTGTTATTTCTTTGTTGCTATTTTTTCCCGTTTCGTATTATATATTTTCTTTGTAATTTGACAATGGTCCATTGGTATTTAAATAAATAAATAACAGCTGTCGTACTAGAATATAATAAAATAAACAAGTAGAACTTAATAATTACAATATTTTGAAAACTATAATTTATTTATTCTTCTACTAACGGACCAATGTCCAATAACAACAAATACATAACACGAAATGGGAAAAAAAGCGACAAAGAAAGAACAGCACATACCTTATATTTTAATGAAGCAATGACAAAAATATACATTTGAAAGAACATTCAAGTCAAAGCCTGAAAAGGGTTTTGGTAGAGTCGCACATAATGACAAAAATAATTTAGACTGGTACCAAAAATTTTGAGACCACAGCTTGAGTTAACAAATCTCGACATTCTGGACAGTGGAGAATGATACCCATAATTAGTAGAGTGATGATTGAGGAACAGCAACTCATCATTTCTGAGTCTACGGCAAGGAATGTTGAACTGGATGTGTTGTAACAAAGGAGGTGAGTCAATAAGTTGATAATTTTGAAAATGCAAATGAGATCAAAGGCTTTCCTACGCTTTTTTAATGAAAACATTTTTAATGTGCGTTCAATTTCATCATTTAAATAGTCGCCTCTTTCTCGCCCTAGTCTCCATGCAATGTTGTACGGATTCAATATGATGAATATGAACAGTATAGGAATAACAGTATGATGATGTATTCTAGATGATGGCGAACTAACGAGCAGTAAACAGTTTTTAGTTTCTTAAAGTCACAGGCAATTTAATTGATGAAGCCAAGAAGTTTTACTTATTTCCTAGCTAAATTTTGAATGTAGTCACGAAAAGAAAGAGTAAAGTGTAGAGTGACACCGAGATCTTTTAAAAGTCTGACGGTAGATAATAATTAATTATAATTTGTCATTCCTCATCACATGACCAAGACATTAAAGCTATTATTTTTATATTATAGTACAATATCTTTTGGCAATTTTATATGATAAACATCTTTCTGTTTTCTTCATCTCCATGAAATAAATTATTATTTTTTATTTAACCAAATATAAGTAGGACTTTCGCTTTCCTACATCGCAATAAATTTCACGTTTACGAAATTAATTTTCGTGGTGTACTTCCGATTCAGAAGTTGGTATAATTTCGTATGGTAAAGAAGATCGTAAATTAAAGATTTCAATTTATCTTCTCGTGTACAACTTGTGTACAGTGAATAAATCTTTATCTTAATGACGAAGCCCGTCTCCACGGGGGCATGAAGAGAACAATTTGGAACATAATAACAAGATTACGAAAGATAAACAAATAACAAAACCCTTACATTGAATTATTCAAGATGAAAATGTTGATGAATAAAGAACAAACACGTGTAATATGCATGCGATGTAATAATTTATTCACAAAGGGTTGGACCGCCTTAATAAGATTTTGGAACCGAAAGGTCACGTATTAATTAAATCTATTTCAAAAATATTAAAACTTCACTCTAAGTTCATAAATGAGTTTCCGTTTCCGAATTTTCTCAAAAAGAAAACTTTACGAAAACTTCTTTACAACGGAGCAAAAAACGAGTACAACCTTCGTGGTCGAGAGGTAAGACGCTCGACTACGAATCCAGAGGTCGCGGGTTCAAACCCGACGTGCGCAAATACATTTTATTTAATCAATATGTGTCAAAACACATTTATTTCAAATTAATTGATATCTTGTAAAAATGCGGGACGTTCCAGAGTGGTAGATACGCTAAGTATCGCCCTGGCGAAAGACCACCATTCAGAATTGAAACGTTGCTTAAAATGGCGTTAGTCGTATTTGGTGACCAAATCTGAATAGCCAGGTACTTCCCGACCTTAGAGTATATAGAGTGGTATCAATCCATGGCAGTGTAGTCAGTTTTTTATAATTTTTACCTGACTCGGAGGACCTGGGCGTGGCTAAGACCAAGGCTGGTATATTTATACATCCATTCATATCACATAACGACATAATGTTTTTGTTTATTCGTATAACCACTTTTTCACAGTATTAATATCAATAAAAATATAACATCTAACCTAAAAAACTGTTTAGTTGTGTCAAGTTTAGAGGCATAATAAAAAAATGTGGGCGGAGTCCCGCGGTGACCCACGACACCAAGATCATTGTGACAGTACGTAGAAGCGGAGTTTTATATTTGCTGTCTCTTTCTCTCGCATGGTGTACGACGTAAAAACCAGCAGAAAGTGATTTATCGCAAGTTTGTATTGGTTGGGTAAAAATAATTAGCTCTCTCTCCATACATTGTTTCTCCAAGTTCCCGACCTTTATTTCCCTCCCTCTTTCATTCCCCTCTCCGCTACCTTCAGCCTCACAACATACCCCAATCGGGGATGCCATAGTCTTATTGGTTCTAAACGGTTGGGAACAGTAGGGACTCTTGTGCGGTATTAACTATAAAAATAAAAATTAATTGCGTTTTTGAAGAGGAAATACGCTAGAATAGTAAACTCTTTTTACATGAAATCTCCTTCGTTGTCAAAATACCTTCAACAATGTTAAGTTACAATATCTGAAGAGCAGGATTATTTTTATAAGTACTTCCATATTAACTCTCCGTGTTGCAAATATTTTATCGATTTCACCAGAAGTAAGGAACAATTGAGCCTACATCGGGACACGGCGCTTTGACGGCCTCCGAGATCGATGGGTTAATATTCTTCACTAAAAATCCAGAGGAATCGGGTTCAAATACATTTTATTGAATTAATTATGTTATTTCAAAACTAATTCAATTAAAACAATGCATAGAATGTTTGCGGCACGTTCCGTTCCGCTCGTTTGGCAGAGTCGTAAAGAATGACGAAAATCATTTAGACCGGTACCCAAAATTTCAAGACCGTGGCTTGAGTTGACAAGTCTCGACATTCTGGACAGTGGAGAATGATAGCCATAATTAATAGAGTAATGATTGAGGGACAGCAATTCATTGTTTCTGAGTCTACGGCAAGGAATGTTGTACTGGATGAGATGCAACAAAGAAGGTGAGTCAATAATACAATTAATAATCTAGAAAATGCAACTTAAATCAAAGTCTTTCCTACGCTTTTCTAATGAAGTAATTTTCAATGTTTGTTCAATTTCATCATATGAATAATCGTCTCTTTCTCGCCCTTGTCTCCATGCAATGTTGTACGGATTCAATATGATGAATATGAACAGTATGGGAAGGAGACCAAATGAGACTGGCATATTCTAGATGATGGCGAACTAACGAGCAGTAAACAGTTTTTAGGGTCTTTATATTCATAAAGTCACAGGCAATTCTATTGATGAAGCCAAGAAGTTTTAGTGATTTATTAGCTACATTATTGATGTGGCCACGAAAATATAGATTACAGTCTAGAGCATAGATTCTCAACCTTCTTTTGCCCACTTTGAGAATATTTTTTTTTCTAGAGCCCCCACATTTTTATTACTTACCATCTGTCGCGTTCGCGGTTCCAATTACCGGTGACCACCGAGGAACCGGTTATTTATCCAGTTCTTTTTGGACCGATTCCTGGTGTGTTTTCGAAAAGTACTAGCAAATCGACAAAAGTTCCTCGCCAAAAAAATGTACTAGTCGGTAGAGATTGAAACGAAAAGAACTAAAACTGGTTCCTCGCCAAAAACAAAAGTATGTTGCGTTATGGCCCACGTTGAGAACCTATGGTCTAAAGTGACACCAAGATCTTTTATAGATCCGACGGTAGTTAATAATTGATTAATAAAATAAATATATTGTAATTTATGTTCTAATCTAATGTAAAACTAAGGAACTATAATGAATAAACGTAGTAGGTAATTGTCAAATGATAGTCTTTAAGTTTAGATAGATCACTTTATTTACGAATAAAACACGCCGACGTAAGTAATCACAAAAAACAGAGGTGTGTTCCGTCACGAAGGGTAAAGGCTGATTCACACCAACGTCCGGTTCCGCTCAGTGCCGATATTGTTCCGCAAGAAAACTTATTGATATGGTATGAATATCAATCAAGGAGTATGTGCCAAGACAAATTTGTGTGGCAGTATATCCTTCTGCCCACCCTTGTGATATTTAACTACTTATTTAGTCAAATAATTATTTTGAAGTGTAAAAATACTTACAACGCAGATTTTTTTTTTTTTTAAACCATTTTTTTATCACTAAATAATATTTTTATTAATTATTAATCGCAGTGTCCGCGGGCAAATTCATCCTTTCCCGCCGGAAACATCTTTCCCTGCTAGGCTGTTAGGTGCGCCCCGTTGCTGGCCATGTAAATACATATTATAATACGCCTAAATAGGCGTTATACTAATATTGTATCTACCACTCTGTTGAAAAAACTAATATTTTTTTACTGGCGCTTTGTCAGAGTTGCTACCCCTCCACGTCAAAGGTCATCCGGCATAAATTACAATTAAATTTGAGAAGAGCCACCCTGCCTGAACTTACTCCTTTCGAATAATAACAAACGTCCGATATTCCGCCATATCCGATGGAAGTTCGCCCGCCGCCGGTCCGCGGTATTGAACTCGGAAACAATTGGATTGGCCCCGTGGCACACAGCGGCAGGCAGAGACGCCCTTTGACTCGGCACAAAAGGATATGCCGTCCGAGGGGGACAAAGGACGAAAGACATCCCAGGATCCAGCTGGTCTTGGATAAAGGAAGGATATTTTACGGGACTTTTATATTAACAATAAGATCTCTGTTAAAAAGCAATGTGATTACTTCGAAATAATATATTCTAATGAATGAAATAATAACAGATTTTATTTTATTTTTTATGATCGACCGGTTTCGTTTAGCCTAAGCATCATCACGGTACAAAATTAAATTAAACAAAAAATACATAGTGTGTGGTTATACAGAGGGAGAACACTATATAAAATAAAATAAGAGAACGATGAGCAAACAATAGAATAATATTTCAAATTATAACAAAGGAACAGAGAGAAAGAGACATATAATATGAAATAAAGGGGCCAAACTTCGACTGAGAAGGTGAAAGAATAATGAGAAATTTTATGAGTTTACGGGAAATATACCTAATATTGAACTTCTGGACAAATTTAACTGATTATTAAGAATATGACGGTTATTTTAAATGGCTTTCTTTATTTCTAGTGCTTCTAAACTATTTAATCTGTTGCCATGACCATTTTTGTGGAGATTATGAGCACCGGTGCTTTTATTGAAGATGTGATATTTTTCAATAGAATAATTGTGTGAATTTTGAAAAACCGGGGTTATTTAAACATCTAAGATGTTTTTTGATTCTAATATTGATATTTGTGATTTTTTTTTACTAATATCATTACAATCCAAACTAAATTTAACTCATTTTCGGATATCTCGTAACATATACCTCTTCACCTTAATACCGAATACTTGTATTCATTGTACAAGAGTCCCACTGCTCTCAACCGTCTAGAGCCAGTGGGACTATGGGGTCCCCAATTGGGGTATTTTGTGAGGCTGGAGGTAGTCGGGAAGGTGAGGATACGAGCCAGAAGAAGGTTACCTAGCTATCGACGTTCGAGAGTATTTGATGGGTGTGAAAATAATAGTTTGGCGAAATAAGATAAATATTTAAATTGGGGGTCTTCAACAAACGTTTGGTGAAACATAAATTGAACAGAATTATCAGATGAAAGCGAAGCATTTAAAGGGTGATCGAATGCGAAGATTGTCCGCGATTTCTAATAACATTTATCGAGGATTTTCGAATCAATCCGATTCAACGGCGATTCCACTGTGCACACTTATATCAAACTCAGTTTCTCACCCGAAACGCGAACAAATCAACCCCCATATTGGGAGAGGGTCGATGATATGCCTCGGAATTCCCTCATTCTGTTCAAGTGAGAATTAAATTAAATTAAATTCTTATTAAGTTGCAAGCGATTTGTAGGTTCGATAAATAATTAAATAAAATGGCACGTGTCCAGGTATCGTAGTAATAAATAGCAAGGTAATCGACGATACCCTCAGTAACGCCCCGTAATTAAAATCTGCCCGCAGCCAGTTGGACTATGGCATCCCCAGTTCGGGGATTTTGTGAGGCTGAAGGGAGTGGGAAGGGGAAAGAGATGAGGAAGAGGAAGGTCGGGAAGTACCTGGCTTTTGATTTATAATAATAAATAAATCAATATCAATAATCTTCAGTGAAAAGTACGAGATCGATTAAAAATGTCGGTTTCTAATAAGGTCCCGATCTCAGAGCAAGAATATGTATGGAGAGAGAGCTAAATATTTTTACCCAACCTATACAAATTTACTATAAATCACTTTCTACAGGTTTTTACTTTTTACTTCAATACATATTTTTATAAATTGCTATCTCAAGTGCAACCTGCAGGGTGAAGATCCTCATGATAGCCAACCTCCGATAGGAGAAAACAACAAAAAAGGAGGTTGCTAACAGTGAATAGTATTTTAATTTCTTACTATTCGAGTTTTTCTGAATCTATTTTTAAGAACAAAGAAAAAAAAATCTTGAAATAATATCAATAATCTTAAACATAAATATGAAACCGAAACAGCCAGAAACTAAAAAGAATGACGGTCGCGACCGAGACTCGAACTCGGAACCTCTACATATTTTCATTGATGATTATTTCAATAATTAATATCAAAATAAAAAGCATGATGCTAATAATTCTAATTTAATAAAAAAATAATTTATTCCAGTGATTGAGGCTGTAGTATGAAAATATTAGGAAAGGTAAGAACGTAGGCCGTATAAAAAAAATTATGGTATTTAAATCGCTTTGATATCAGACTTAAACTACAGCCTTTTAAATTAAACGATAATAAAACAAAAAAAGCATTACCTTCGTGATAACAATTAGGGATAATCTCCATCTAACTCGGGGTGATTTTAAACTAATGTTTTTTTATCAGGGATAGTTTTGGTAGCTAAGGACTTCGGGCGAATTTAATTATTTGTAAGCATCAAAACCGGATTATTTGCTATGGAGAAAAGGGTGGAAAGCCGTTTTTAGGGGCGTAAATTTAATTCCGGAATGTTAACTGCTTACGGTGTTGTGAATAGACGACGATAATAATTAACTTTAATGGTAAAATGGTGCATGCTGGGTTTTGGAGATTCAATGTTAAATTCTTGAGTAAAAAATATCCGTCTTCAATATTTATGTAGCTTTTTCTTCCGGATCCAGTGATACTAAGGCATCCCCGATATTGGTATGTTGCAAAACAGAAGATGGCAGGGAGAGGAAGGAGATGGGAAAGAGTCAGGTAAGGAAGCACTTGGATATAAAAATCTGGTCAGAAAACATGACTAAATCCGTTTCAAGAAACGTTTTGATTACGATTTGATTTTAGGGCGATACTGAGAGTAACTACTACTCCAGGTGTGTATTTGGTTACAAACGTGTCTGTGAATAAACATGTTTGTCTAATTTATGTGATAATAATAATACTCGGCTTATTTATTTATTTATTTATTTATTTATTTATTTATTTTATATTTGCAAAAACAGTTTTACACCAAAACATTGCAAAAAACACAAAAAATGGTAATTATAATTACACAAAGATTAAAGTAAAAAGAAGTTTAAAAACAAAAAAAAAAATAGTTTTCAAGAAGTACATAATATAGTTAGAACTTAATAGCTAGTTCTTGCTTAAACTTGTTGTAGCTCGTGTGAAAAATATCCAAATTTCCTGCGAGGCAGTTGATTAACCTAGTTAGTCTTCCCAGGGGCATCACCATTGGTAAGTTAGTTCTGCACCTGGGAAGAAACAGAAGCCTGTGTTGGCGGCCACGCGTGAAATTATCAGGGACATAAAATCCAATTTCTGCCAGGATGTCAGGTATTAATAATACACCGTTCAGGAGTTTATGAGCAAAAAGCAGTAATGCTATATCCCTCCTCGAGCTAAGGCTGCAGATACCCAGCATTCCCGAGATAAACGCTGTTGGAAACAGCCATGGGTAAAACCAAACTCTCTCATGTAGAGAAACCGTAAAAATTTCTTTTTGAATTTTCTCGACCATTAGTACATAGGCGGTGTCCTCTGGCCCCCATACCTGAGATCCACTCTCGAGAATGCTACGCACTAAGCTAAAAAGTAAAAGCAGCCTTATAACTGCAAGATTTGTCAACTCCCTTGAATTGTGAAGGACAAAACCCAACATTTTTTGTGGCTGATTTGCAGATCTTTTCGATGTGATTATGAAACGTTAAACGAGCGTCAAATACTGTTCCCAAGTCCTTACAAGTAGCCGTATGCTTCAGAGACGTATCTTTCATTTTGTAATTGAAATATACGGTCTTGTGTGACCTCGTGAAGCACATGACGGAACATTTTCTGAAGTTAAAACTGAGTTTATTAGCAATACTCCAGTCAATAATTGTATTAATATCTTCCTGAAGATGCCTACAGTCTTCCAATGACCTTATTCGAATAAATAATTTTATGTCATCAGCAAAAAGTAAAAACGAGCGTATTTAATATTATTTCTAATGTTATTTATAAAGATTAAAAATAATAAGGGTCCCAAATTGGATCCTTGTGGCACCAGAGTTTGTAGGATACGCGTCGGAGTTGTATGAACCATAAGATACGAATTGTTCTCTTCCGTTCAAATAGCCACAAAAAGTTTCATTAAATTTACAGATAATCCAATTTCCTCAAGTCTACTTAGGAGAACTAGGTGATCAACCTTATCGAAAGCTTTCGCAAAATCGTGGTATGATGTGTCAACTTGCTCGTTATTATCTAGTGCTCTAGATACGTAATCTGTAAATATCATCAAATTTGTAGTGGTTGATCGGCCACGTCTAAATCCGTGTTGCTGTTCGATCAAAAACGGTTCGACTTTGGCGTATAATATTTATGCAAAATTATTTCCAGTAATTTTGCAGGTGCGGAAAGTATTGCTACAGGCCTGTAGTTATTAGCGTGACACTTGTCGCCATCTTTGTGTAAAGGTGTAACTTTTGACAGCTTCCATAGTTTGGGAAAAGTTCCATTTTTTAATCGTGGTATTATATATATGCAACAGTGGTTTGGACAATGGTTCGGAACATCCCTTGATAACAAAGGGTGGAATTAAGTCAGGACCAAACGATGTTTTTGGTTTCAGTGTTTTAACTGCTAAACAGAAATCCGCGGTATCGATGTTATCAATCGAAATGTTTTGCGCAAATGTTGATCTAGCCAGCCCTGGTACGTAAGATTCAAAATCGACCTTTTTCCTGATTATATACAGATTTAAAGTACTTTGCGAAAGCTTCCGGTATGTCGGCTCCTTCGTATGTGCAATCATTGAAGTTAATGTGATTTAAAAACCTCCGTTACATTTTTTTTGTCGGAAATATATTTCCAGAAGGATTTAGGATCGTGTTTGACATTGTTTTCTACGTTCAAGATATAGTTATTATGTGCAATTGAAATGTTACGTTTAATTTTTGTACGATAAAATTTGAACAATTCGTGTTCACTTTCCAAAGCTGATCGTTTCCACCGCCGATGATGTATGAATTTCATCTTTATGTCCTTGATAATATCACGTGTAAACCATCTAGGATAGTTTTCGTTTCGCGGCCCTTTTTTCCTTGGAAAACATTGATCAAAGTACGCGTATAAAGTGTCGTATAAGTATTGAACTGCCTCGTCAACATCGGAAAACTCCAAGATAGCCTGCCAATTGTGGTCACGCAGTTGGCTGTATAGCTTCTTAAAGTCTCCTTTGCCGAAATTCCAACCGCGGAAATTGTTTTCAGAATGGAGATGAAGATTTTTCAACGGCCTAACAAGTTTAAGGCTGATTTCTGACAATAGTGTTGGATGATAATTATCTTCGGGAACCAGACAGAAATCTGATTTTTCTACAATCATATTAAAGTTACTTAAAACTAGATCTAAAGTACGATTACAAGAATTTAGCACTGTATTCAGTTGTTTCAGTTGAAATAGTTCCATAACATATAAGAGTTCAGTGTTCACTGCACGAGAATTTTGCGATGAATGAATATTGAAATCACCAATCACTAAAATTTTCTTGTCAGCAAAAAAGCTTAAGTTACTAATAAACATTTCAAAAAATATCGTATAAACATTTGTTTTAGAATTAGGTGGGATGTAAACAGCACAGATAAATACACATATGTCACGAACAATAACTTTAACCCATAGATTGTCATCTCCCGTTTCCAAATGGGGGGAAGTCTCTCTGCTCGCATGTCTTGTTCATTTAGCAACGCCAACAGTAGACCGCCGCCTCGGGTTTGAGCAGTGCTTCTGTCTTTTCGGAAAACGATATATCTACTGTCGATAATCTGCGCGTTGAATATAGACTCGTTTAGCCAAGTCTCAGTAATTACGATGACATTGTGGTTTTGATTAAGAAAGTTTTCCGAAAATAATGTCATCTTAGATCTGAGTCCTCGCACGTTTTGGTACAAAAGTAGTCATTGTGTATTTTGGGGCTTTTGACGACTTTCTTGGTCCAAAGAAGTTCTTTTTTTGTAAAAACGGTAATGACGTACACCCACTCCTCGGGGCCAGAGTTCCTCTTTGAGAAGTACGTCGATCTTCTCTTCATTGACCCCTATTTTGAAGGTGGAGTATTCTTTCGAAAACGCCATGAACTTCTCGGCACTGCAGCTCAGAGAAGTATTGGCGTTAACGTGGGCAATCACATCCTCCGTTGTCGTGCTAGGGTCTAACCGAGAAACAATTACGTATTTTTGCTTAGGAATTACCTTTATCGCACTCGTGTCGTTGGTCCCGATAACGAGTACCTTGTTTTTCGTCCGTAGAGCTGCGCTGTAGGATTTGTTGGCGGGCTGCTCCTGTGTGAGTGCAGGGCCGGCTCCAGCGGGTGTCGGCTTCGGTAGCGGAGTGCGGGCGGGGCGGGCGGGGCGCGCGGGGGCCAGTGCGGGAACAGCGCTGCTCGTACTGGCCAGTGCCGGCTCTAGTAGAATCGGAATCGGCTCGGGAGTGTGTGTGCTCGTAGGTGTAGTTGTAAGTACCTGGGTCGACGTTTGTTGAGCTCTGCGGACTTTGGACCTGGTTTGGACAGCTCCGTCGCGGTCTCCCGTAGTATTGTTAAACTCGCGAAGTTTGTCCGCAAGTGACAACAGAATTTTGTTTTGTTCAGACAATTCTTTACGCAATTCGTCAATGATGTTTGACTGCACTTCGTTCCTCCTTTGAAGTGAAGCTACACTTGTTGAAATTTCGTTTAAAAATGAACGCGACATTATGAATTTATCGACAAAATGAATATAATAGCGGAGCTCGTTAAAAATGCGTGTGCTTCGTAGCGACGATGCGACTCTAATGTATTTATACAGTGCCATATTTGTGAAATATCACCTCTAAGGCCCTTTACAAACTTAAAAAATATCACTTAATTTACCGTGAAACTGTCTAAATAGCTAAAGCCCAAATTACCTCATTGATATTTATATATCAGTTATTAATATTAGTCGCGGGCTGTGAAAAATTGGCGAACTTTTTGTGTAGCAGTAGATCGAGGATTGAGGATCGCCGATCATTGCATGAAAAAATATTATTATACTGGTTTAGATGCTGACGGGTTACCCTAGCTGTGTAAATTAGGGCAATTCTGTTATTTTATGGATATGATTTTTTTTAAAGATGGGTTTTGAGTTTAGCTCTGAACTCTGTCGAATATTTTATCATTCTCAGATCATGTCGCAGTCTATTCCAGGCTTTAGGACCCGACACTCCTGCGGCACGCTCTCCAAACTTAGTGTCTGGTGTACGCTTTGGTTTCTTCAACCTTCCGATAGCCCATGACATTGCCGATCTAGTGCTATTTTGGTGAAATATCACGTAAATGAATTTATATAATGCTATTTTTTATCAGGAGCCTTCTGCAGTTCAGAAGCACCGATTCAAAGCAATTAGAGCATCAACACAGCATACCAAAGATGACATAGGCCCGAGTGAAATTATTTTCCACAGAGCCTCCTGCGTGGAGTTGATTAAAAAAAAGTTCTCTTCAAATCATCAGTCAATGTTAATCTGTGGTTGAGTTCTGCTTTTCTTTTCCAACCAAGGACATAATGCTTTCAAGAGATTTACGAAGTTTCAATTTATATATATTTGTATATTATTTTGAATGCACCATAAATTGCACTTGTCAATCCGATCCCCCCTCGCTTCCCATACATCCGTCAGATCGCCCCGTCAATTTCCCGTTCGCGGCGCACGGGGCGGTTCAATTTGTAAGGCCTGTCGTAAATCAATTATCGACCGATTTAACTTTATTGAGACGTTTAGCCCTTTATTTGCACCGGGCCGAGGGTCGATACGGCCATTTGTCAAGTCCGTTGACATTTATTTTCTCACTTAGAAAAATAAAACTTCCATCTTCCCAAGAAATAGTAATTCCTTAAGTTATTTCAGAGGCTCGTGGGGAATTTCCTTTCAATTTGCGGTATTTTTAACCGTTGACGGGTTTTTCTAGTGTTTATTGAGTCGGTGGATTTTCCAAGATATATTTGATGAAGCTTTTCCCTTTGAACTTACTAATCAAACAAAAACAGAATAAATGATTAATTCAATATTACCGAGGCCCCTAGAAAACCCGACAAATAAAACAGTCGGAGATGTTTCGAAATATCTACCATTTGTTTGAAGAACCCTATTCGATTGGTGTAATTTTCATTTGAAGTGCTTTTCAAATATTAACCCCACACAGGAGATCCTGAAATTCTGTGCTAATATTATCTTTGGGGATGCTGTGTGGACGGTCTTTTAAATGAAAGTAAAGGTTGAACCAAGGTCTCGAAGAGGCCTATGTTTTATGATGCAGGAAACACAGGGACGCTTAGATGGTTTGGGCATGTAGAGCGAATGAACGAAGAAAGGAGTGTGAAAAGAATATATGATGCGAAAGTGAACGGAAGGATAAGTCGAGGACGCCTGAGAAAGACATGGCACGATCAAGTAAATCAAATACTTAAATCGGGTCATGTGAAGTGTCAGAATAACAGAAGAGTATGTATGAGACGATGTATGAATGTGAATAAAGCAAAGAGTGTGTGCCAAGACAGAGTTATATGGCGGTTCGTCCTCTCTGCCTACCCCTGCGAGGAAACGGCATGATTTTTAGTTAGTTAGTTTTATCATTTATAGTATTGTTTATACTAGAAAGCCAAAAAGCGTATATTTTTGGGTGCTGACCCTTAAAGACTCTCACGACAAAAAAATATTAATTAATTTTATTGAGGGCCACACTGAATATTAATTGAGGGAGGAAACACTTCCGGTAGCTTATTCCATATGCGTTCCTTTTCATTCAAGAAAGAGCCGGAGAAACGAATCGTTTTCATGCTATTGACATCAACACTCGTTTACAATTATATTTTAAAAAATCAAGAGCTTCTAAATTATAAATTGCTAATCTGGATGATAGTAACCTCGGAGTAACAATATATATGGAGAGAGAGCTACATATTTTTACCCAACCTATACAAATTTACGATAAATCACTTTCTCCGGGATTCTACGTCGTAAAACGTGAGAGAGAAAGAGACAAGACAAGTTGTCACATAATATCGCACTACTTTTAGGTATGTAAGCATTTTTCCGTCTCTCGCGTCTCCGGCGACTCCGCCCACTACGTTTTGTTATGCGACAAATAGATGGTTTTTTAGGTTATATCCTATATTATTGTTGATAACAATACTGTGGAAAAGTAGGGTGTAAAAAGGTGTCTCCGTGAAAACCCTAGCCACGCCCGAATCAGGAAAAAACCAACAATCCTGACTACACTGTTTCGCAAAGCTATCCTTCCTTTACGTTATTGCTCTGAAATCATGACCCTTGCTTCTAAATTTGACAATCTATTATATATGGTAATGTTCACCAATTTGAAAGAGCAGAGGGCATAATGTGTCTCTCTCTCTCTCTCTCTCTCTCTCTCTCTCTCTCTCTCTCTCTCTCTCTCTCTCTCTCTCTCTCTCTCTCTCTCTCTCTCTCTCTCTCTCTCTCTCTCTCTCTCTCTATCTCTAAGCCAATTCGTTCAAACAATGTTTTAAAAAAACCCTTCTTCTATGTAGTCGCAACTATCCCACAAGCGGTTGAGAATTACCGAGAAATAAACAGAAAAACAAGTTAACGCATAAAGTTTTATTTGATCACTATTTAACACCTGCGAGGTAAATAAACTCTCCGACTCTCCAGCCTGCCAGTCTGAAAGTTCAGCGCAATAATCTTTCAAGGGTCGTTTGACAAATAATCCGAAGTGAAATGAAATAAAAAGTACAGCAGCGGTTGGAATAAGGGTGCCTTAACCTCTTTCTGCCTCCCGCCGCCCCGGGAGGGTTGGGAGGACAGACGAAGGAGTAAAGGTTTAAACAACACTAGGGGGTTGAAAGTTAGAGGTGAAACTAAGACGAGATGCAGGGTGACAAATGCTTTTTAAAATCGGGTTGAGATAAATCGAGGAGCCTTACAAAAAGTAGATTATCTGTAAAACTGCTGCAAAATAGTGGAGAATTTTATTATTTTCTCATAGTTACTTTACAGATGCGTTAGACTGCCTAATAAAGTACCTACCTATAATTCATTTTAGCAGACGTTATTCTATATTTTAACTGAGTGGATTAAAGCAACTAATATTTTTTCTTGGCAAGTATATCGTTGTCATCGCGAAAATACCTCCTATGTGTCGAAACTAAAACGACTGTTTTTTGAGACATCAAAAATACGCTTTGTAGTTTTAGATACAATAATGTATTTTCACCAATAAAAACATTGAAACGTGAAGTACAAATTGAAACTCTACGCAATGTCATATTAAACTAATTTCTGTATAGTAGACCACATAGGAGGTATTTTCGCGTTAACGATGTTAGATTTATTTACTTTAAGAAAAAAAATTATAGTGAATACCACACAAGAGTCCCAACTGCTCCCAACGGTCTAGAGCCAGGGGGACTATGGCATCCCTAATTTGGGTATGTTGTGAGGCGGAAGGTAGTGGGGAGTGGAAGTAGATGGAAAAGAGGAAGGTTAGAAAATACCTAGCTATTCAGATTTGGTCACCAAACACGGCTTAAGTCATTTCAAGCAACGTTTCGATTCTAAATGGTGGTCTTTCACCAGGGAAATATTTAGAGTATCTACCACTCTGGAAGATGCCGCAAATATCACTATGTGTTATTTTAAATGAATTAAATGTGTTATGACACATATCTGTTTTATAAAAGTTATTTGAGCACGCCGGGCTTGAACCCGCGACCTCTTTATTCGTAGTCGAGCGTCTTACCACTCGACTACGGAGCCCGTCTTATGTAATTCACGGCTTATATCTTTTACAGAATGCCGATTTCAGACTTCAACGTTTGCAATAGTAACCCCTTTAACAGATAAGTAAATGCCAAAGATTCTCTGATTGCTACATTGCTCTGGAGGCTGTATTCCAGACATTCCAACCACTTAATAGCCTTAGTCTTATTGACACCGGGGCTCAATCATGATAGCGGCAAAGCCTTAAAGGCCTAGGTGTTAAGATAGTGAGTCTAAGGGTAAACCTGAAATTCAGAGAGTTGTGCTGAAACTCCGAGTGGTCGACGAGGGGGTAGGACAATTATACGATAAATGGAGTAGGTGGGTATCTCTCAAGGGTCTGCGTCCAAATGTAATTTCCTACTTTAAAGTATATATAAAAAATTAAAAAATACAGAATGAATTAAACGAATAAAACTAATCAATTCTGATGTTTGAAGTTCTGTAAAAACTGGCAGAGAATAAGTCAGGCGTTGGAATCGGTTTTATTCAGTCGCATATACAGTTACTTGACGGCTTCCGTGGTCGAATGGTAAGACGCTCGACTACGAATGCAGAGAAAGCGGGTTCAAACCAGGCGTGTGCAATTTTTATTTATTTAATTAATATGCGTCTTAACACATTTAACTACTTTAAAAAAAAATAGTATATTTGTGGCACTTTTTAGAAGCTGTAAAGTACTAATAGGCTAATCAGATCTGGTCACCAAACACAGCTAAAGTCATTTCAAGCAACGTTTTGATTCTGAATGGTGGTCTTTCACAAGGGCGATACTAGCGAGTTATATCATTGTATATTAATCAAATGGGTATTGACACATATTGATTAAGCCAAATTTATTTGCGCACGCCGGGTTTGAACCCGCGACCTCTGGATTCGTAGTCGAGCGTCTTACCACTCAAACGCGGAGGCCGTCAAATACTCGAGTCGGGCCATGTTAAGAGTCAGAATAACAGAAGAGTATGTTTAAATTTGAATACAGAGTCGTGTAGTAGTGTATCCTCTCTGCCTACCCTGCGAGATTACGGCGTGATAGTTATTCATATTAATTATTGAATTGAAGGTCGGACGAAGCCGGGTAGTAACTGCTAATATTTTTATCAAAAAACTTTGTGCTAGATGGGATAAGGGAAGTGAATGGAAGTGAATGGAAGTGAAGGAATATAAAAGTGATCTATCACACGAGACGAGTGTCAGATTGGAGTACAGAGTAAGGATGCGTTGATGGATTGATGATGGCTGACACGCTATCAGACTAGCTCGTTTTTATACACAGCAAACAAGACGTCAGAAAACAATTCCGGGAGGAACATAATCTAATTCTGCAGGAGACAGCTGGACGAGCCGGCCGATAATGCGGTTGAATTTACAGCTGCTAACACTTTACAAATCTCTGATACGTCTACAAATCGTTTTTGGGCTGAAGCCTTAAAATAGAACAGATTGATACGATGCTGAAAAGGGCAGTTCGTATGATTAACCTTTGGTGTCCTTCGGAACCCGGGCATTCATTATTATCTTTTCAGGAGTTTTTATCCTTTAAAACCAACTAACTAACCATCACGCCGTTTCCTCGCGGGGGTAGGCAGAGAGGACGGACTTGGCACACACTCCTCGCTTCATTCACATTCATACATCGCCTTATACATACTCTTCTGTTATTCTGACTCTATTTTTTTCTCGGGCGTCCTCTACTTCTTCATTCATTCACTTTCGCATCATATATTCTTTTCAGACTCCTTTCTTCGTTCATTCACTTTACATGCCCAAACCATCTAAGCGTCCCTTTCTTGATCCTATTTATTACGCTTACATCAGCCTTGCATTCTTTCCAGACATCCACATTTTTAATACGGTCACACGTGGTTTTACCGCACATACGTCTCAGAGATCTCATTTCCAAAGCATTCAGTTTACTTTCATCCTTTCTCAGACAGTTCCATGCCTCACTGCTATTCATCAGGGTTGGTATAAGAACTCTGTTGTAAACTGCCAGCTTCGCTTCTTTTGACAATTTCGTATTTGCGCCAACAGCGTTCAGTCCTCCGTTAATGGAGTTTCCTGCATTCACCCTTCTTTCAATATCCTTATCAGCCTTTTTGTCTCTCGTAAATATACTTCCGAAATACAGAAACTCATCCGCTTGCTCCTAGTATTCCTTTAAAACCATTCTCCGCATATTTAAACTCATCACAACCACTTGTCAACAAAATAATCAATCCATTGAGATATTTTGCATTGCGTTGAGTTCGGTACAAGTCGAGTAATAAATATTTCAAGTTCGCTTACGTCAGTACGGCTGAAAAATATCGTTTTTTAAAGTGACATTCCTGTGCATTTACAGAAAAAACATCATGCGATTTTATTTTTATTTGTAAGGAAATGTATTCAACCCCACGGAAATACAATAAAACGACAGAAAAACTTCACATTTCTTAAAAAATCTTTTTTTAGTGACATGGGAGAGAAAAAACGAATTATCCGAATACAAGTAGCTATTCCAGAAAAACCACTTATGCCATTGAATTAAAAATAAAAATAAAACACAGACATAAACGCATTATCTGAGAAGATAGCATAATTTACAAAAACATCATTTTGTATAACACATGTGAGTTATTACGAAATTACAGTCAGCAAGGTACGACGGAAGTTGTACCTTGCGGAAATCCGGCATTCCAAAGGTTAATAATATTAATATCGGAATTTACTTTAAAGCATTAATGCTATCAATAATCTTAAGCACAAATATGAAATAGAAAAAAGATGGCGGCATAAAATCGGAAGAAATTCAAATAATAATATTTGTCAATATAAGTATGAGATCGTTTAAAAATGCCGCTTTCTAATGAGGTCCCAATGGCTTAATTGGCAGAGTGTTACTCCCAGATAGAGGAGAGGTTCCGAGTTTGAGTCTTAGTAATGATAATTGTTCTTTTTAGTTTCTGGCTTTTTTCTATTTCATATTTGTGTTTTAAATTATTGATATTATTTAAATGGTTAATAATATGTTTTACATCTAGATATAAGCCTCTCTGAAGAACTTCTGACACTTGTGTTTGTTCTACAGTTATTTAAATGGGTGCTCCGTAGAAGTAGCGTCATTGTTCCCTCAGGCACCGGTGCATAGCGGGGAGTCACGACCAACGCTGGCCCAACATGTGTACAATTGACATTTGCCGTATGAGAACGGGTCATTTTTACCCTTGGCGAGTATCAGAGGTTTTTGGGCTGTTACAAGTGTTTTTTTAATTTTTTTAATTTTTTAATTTTTATTTCTTTTTTTTTATGTCCTGTTGTTTGCACTTTTCGATTGCTTCAACAACAGTAGTTTATGTCGAATCAACTAGTTGGAACCGACAAAGCGTATTTTTCTAATCTCATATATTTTGCCGATAGCCAACTGCATCTAATTGAAAGAAATAGGCAACTTGAAATCGCTTGTTAACTAATTGGAATGACAAAAGGAGAATACCCTACACGAGGTGGGGAACGAAGGAGAAGGAGAGAGGAAGAATAGGCAAGATGGGGGGAGAGAAATAGATTGATGATGTTTGGATTAAGTTATTACTGTCTCCAAGAAAACAACAAACAATTAACATTCGGACCGATATTTCGGAAAGCCCCTGCAAGGGTTGCCACATAATATTCAAAATTTGAAAATTTTACGATGATTCCAGGTTTTAAGAGCTGTCATAAAAATTTGCTTAATATTTTTTATTTATTTGATAAACGCCCATCGGACTTTTACAGGAAGAGTACATTGTATGGCAAGTGTAACAATAAAGTAACATAGCAAGAATTGTATATGAAGATAATGACAACTAATATAATATAAGAAAGTAACAACATATTATTCAATTATGTATGACATTGGACTGGGTAACTATGTAACCTTTGGAGTGGGGAGTTCATTGCATAGTTAGTTATTGATGAATCAACACGAAACAAGGCAGAACGTCTTGTGTCACGATTAGGTACTCGGAGCGTTATCAGCTCATTTTAATCAGATAATAATTTTAAATAGTATAGTGTATTTTAGCCATTTACAATCTTTTATTTTATTTTCTGTGTCTTTTTCTGTTTCATATTTCATGGAAAATTATTTATACTGTTTCAACAATTAATATCGAAAAAAGAAGAAAGCTTTGGTAAGTTCATTTTCATTAATTTAAGAAAATTCTATTTTTTAGTTTATTTAAATAGCTGAACCTTGATGACATGCTTTTGATGGAGAAGACTAATTTAAACGTTTACAATGATATAATGATTAGTAAATTAGTATATAGTCGCCGGAAAGCCAAAAAGGTTGAAGCGCCATTTCGTGAAGTTTACACCGGAGCACTTTAAATTTTTTCTTGTTTTATAATAAAATTCAAAAGTTTTCAGTACCTGGTTGGATTTTGAAAAAAAAAGGTAACTCAAAAGTTAACTTCGACAGAAAAGCTAAAAAAAAGTTCCAAACTTGTGTCGGTCGAGTCAAGCCATTTCCCAATGGTAAATATATTTTAGATGACTGAAGGGCCACAAAAGTCTTCAGAAGCGAACAAAAGTGAAAGCATTCAATGCAGAAAAAAGAACTAGTCAAAACTGCATATTTAACTATTTTTTTACCAAAGTGTCGCTAAAGCCCTTTTGACTTTCCAGCGACGATATATAAATAAATGATTAATAATTGTTAAGTTAACAATCACAATCAAACAATTTCACTTTTACCCATAGATGTGTAATTGTTTCATTGTAGCTCCACTCAACTGGAGCCGGCTTTATCTACATCTCTACCGGGCCAATCAATCGCTTACAAGCGGCTGTTGACGCATCCCGTATTGCTAGACAAACGACTCTGCCCTTAAATGTTGATTTACTGCTAAAAGCGAGAAAAAACCCTACCACTAAATTTTAAAAGCCTGCGAAGGAAATTTCACGTGGAGAATGTGTTTTCATTTAAATTAATTGCTGAAAAACACAACTGTTACACTGCGTTGCAACTACGTTCGGTTTATTTGCGTGAGCATCCTTCGACCGTCGAACATGAGAAGATCCCCTCTCCGCGCCGCATACCCCCCCCCTTCCAGAACTAAATGGAACACGGTTCCACGTCTCCGTCTGTATAGGCTGACTATGCTGTTTTATATACCTCTAAGATTTACTACGGTTTTACACCCAAAGTGCTTTATATGGAAATAAGACTATCCTGACATAACCCTGACGATTCCGGGTTGATTGAGACTCCCTTAGGTATAATTCCGGGTCTGCGGCCACCCTGTTGGCCAGTAACTGCTGTTCAAGGGGGCATATAATTTGATATTGGACTATTTAAACTGTTAAGCTAAACAAGATTCATTACAACGCAGGGTGGCTTTGGCAGAAATCAATTTCCTACCGATTTCTGATTGATCCCGCTTCCTGATTCTATTAGGTGTAGAGCTTTGCTTCTGAAATTAGAGGTTTTATTGTAAAAAAACTGGCTATACATTTGTGATTTAAAGTATTGTCCATCGCTGGCCACTACTTTCTCCCATCTTTCGGGCAGCGTACGAATCCCGCGTCGAAAAACCTGATCATCTTTTGAAGCGATCCAAGAATAGATCCATTTTTTTTACTTCTTCATAAGACCGGAAGTGCTGGTCAGCCAGGTTGTGTGCCATCGATTTCAGAGGAAAGAATCACGTCTAAAGAATATTCAAACTGTTTATAAATTTATGATTCAAGGTATTGTCCGTCGCTGTCCACTACATTCTCCCGTCTTTTAGGCAGCGTTCGAATCCCGCGTCGAAAACACTGGTCATCTTTTGAAGCGATCCACAAAACGATCGAATTTTTGACTTCTTTAAAAGACCTTAAGTGATGGTCAGCCAGGTCGTGTGACATTGATCAAAACAAGTGATGGTGGAGAATACGGAAGGTGGGGTAGGACTTCTAATTACAGCAGAGCACTTTAAAGTATTTTATTTGTTTTACAATCAAATTCACAAGTCTTCTGTACCCGGTTGGATTTTGAAAAAAAAAGTTACTCAATACTCTCACTGAGTTACTTCAGAGACGAAAACCTCAAAAAGTCCAAAACTTATGTCGCTTGACTCAAACCTTCTTCCTAATGGTTAATATATTTGAGATGACTGAATGACCTCAAAAGTCTTCAGAATCAAATGAGGGTCAGAGCATTCGATGCAGAAAAAAAACTGATCAAAACTGCATATTCAACTAATTTCTGACTAAAGTGTCGACTAAGTCCTTTTGCCTTCCCAGTGACGAACGAAATTTTTCACTCGTAGCCCTGTAGAACGAAAAACTCCCTTGCCATCGCCGATTGTCTGTAACTCCACAAGATGACATTGCATTAACCAAGTCTTGGGTTCATTTTCTCCGGAGAAAACGGAAAAAAGCCTTGAAAACATACGACCTCCGCCGAAGTTCGATTCGTTTGTCCGGAGAGCGTCGGACAATGCGTCTCCGGCGAGGGATTTGTGAACGCGATGAGTTGACGTCGGCAAAAAATACCCTTTTTTACTACGCTGGAAGCTGCTGAGAGATTAAAGGTCGAAACATCGGATTTGACATCGTGACGAAGGTTAGAAAAAGAGAGAGAAAGTGTACAGTAGTAAAGAATTTTTTTTTTTTTTTTAAATAATACTGTCACCAGGTGGAGTGGTAAATACTTTTCAGTACCGCCCTGGTAAAACACTTTTTTTATTTTTTTTATATGAATACCGCACAAGAGTCTCAACTGCTCCCAACCGTCTAGAGCCAGTGAGACTATGGCATCCCCAAATAGGGTATGTTGTGAGGCTGAAGGTACTGGGGAGGGGAAGGAGATTGGGAAGAGGAAGGTTGGGAAGTACCTGGCTATTCAGATCTGGTCACCAAACACGGCTATAGCCATTTCAAGCTACGTTTCGATTCTGAATGGTGGTCTTTCACCAGGGCGATACTTAAAGTATCTACCACTCTGGAACGTGCCGCAAATATACTTTTTATTATTTTTATATGAATTAAATGTGTTATGACACATATTAATTAAATAAAAGTTATTGGCGCACGCCGGGTTTGAACCCGCGACCTTTGGATTCGTAGTCGAGCGTCTTACCACTCGACCATGGAGGCCGTCAACTTACTACAAAACACCTTGGTTTTGGCACACACTCCTTGCTTCATTCATATTCATGCATCGTCTCATACATACTCTTCTGTTATTCCGACTCTTCACATGGCCCGACTAAAGTATTTGACTCACTTGATCGTGCTATGTCTTCCTCGGGCATCCCTGATTTCTTCTTTCATTCAATTTCAGATCATATATTCTATTCACACTCCTTTATTCATGCCCAAACCATCTAAGTGTCTCTTTCTTGATTCTAATAATTACGCTTACATTAGCCTTGCATTCTTTCCGGATATTCACATTTTAACATCGTCATACATGGTTATAACGCAAATACGCCTCAGGGATCTCATTTCTACAGCATTCCTTCTGGTAAAACACCACCATTCTTAATCGAAACGTGGCATTGTTTGAAATAGCTTTAATCGTAATAGATTAGGGGGGAGGGGTCCTAGCACGGAACATCGATGTAGATTTTATCGACAATGTCGGTAATTTAGAATCGTTCCCTAGCCTGACTGCAGATCGCCAACGAAAAAATGACAACACTCGTCGACTAAACGTGCTTAATTTAGTCTTTTGTTCGTTGGCGATATGCAGGGAACGATTCCAGATTACCGACATTGTCGAATCTATATCGACTGTTCGTACTAGGCCTCCAGATCTTAAGAACTAGATAAATTCTAACTTTTATGTTTCCCATCTCTTTACCCCTTCCATCAGCCTCACAACATACCCCAATTGAGGATGCCATAGTTCCACTGGCTCCGGGAAATCTAGTCTCTCTGGCGGTACTCGCATAAAAAAGGTATATATTTAATCACATAGATCTCGGAGTAACAATATATGGAGAGAGAGCTAATTCTTTTTACCTAACTTAGACACATTTGGGATAAATCACTTTCTCCGGGTTTTTAGGTCGTACACCATGAGAAAGAAAGAGACAGCAAATTTTCCCAAATTATCACACCGCTTTAAAGTACTGTAAGGATGTTCTTCGTGTCCCGCGTCTCCTTTGACTCCGCCCATACGTTTTCATATGCGACATAAATGGATATAAGTCAACGGTTTTTTAGGTTTTATGATGTATTTTTGTTTATAACAATACTGAGAAAAAGTGGTTATACGAATAAATAAAAACATTATGTCGACATTGGTTATGAATGGATGTATAAATACCTTAGCCCTAGTCCTAGCCACGCCCAGGTCTAACCGAATCTGGCAAAACTCATCAAAACTGACTACAGCAGCGCTACCTCTTGTATATTATTGCTCTGAGCGAATGACAGATATATTGATTAATAAATCGAAAATCCAATTCCACTCAGATTGAAGTAAACAAGAAACATGTCATTAGATTCATCATCAGAATGAAATTCTTTCAATCAATTATTGAAGAAGGTAAATAAATTCATCACCCGGTGACAAGCCTTCAGTCTTCAATCAACAGAATCAAATTATGTTTTTTTTTTCATTTAAAATTAACCATTTGGTGTCCGAAATAATAAATAATAAAATATTCACGGAGTAAATAAATAAATTTATAAAAGAGCTGCGAGTGCCATGGAGGCGCTTGTGGGCATGCGAAAAATTGGGCGTATGTCAAAAAATGGATGTCATTAAATACGTTTTGATGAATCATGTTTAGCGAGAACCTTTTTTAACTCAATTAAAATAGGGGGTTGGAAAGGCAAAAGGGCTTTAGGGACACTTTGGTCAGAAATGAGTTGGATATGCAGTTTTGATCAGTTTTTTTTTCTGCATCGAATGCTCTGACTCTCCGAGTACCCGAGTTTTTGAGAGAAGGCTTAACTCAAGCAACACAAGCTTGGGACATTTTAAGCTTTTGTCGCTTCAGGTAGCTCAGTGAGAGCATTGAGTTACCTGGGTAAACTTTTTTTTTTTCAAAATTCAACCAGTTACTGAAGACTTTTATTGTAAAACAACAAAAAAAACTTTAAAATACTCTGGTGTAAACTTACTAAAATGGCGCTTCAACCCTTTAGCCTTTCCGGCGACAGTATTATTATGTCAATTTTTTCAAAGAAAATTTTGACTGTCTAGTGAAAAAACAACAATGTACAAAGTTTTATCTGTTTTTTTTTTAGCTCAACCTTACTCTTTTCAGATAACGATGTCACCTTCCATCATGAACTATGTAGTTTTAAAATCCATTTTTTACCGTAAAATAATACAGACACCATGTTGATTTTTCCATATACCAAAATTACTTATTATTGTACATTTGGAAAATATTATTCTAATTCCATATTAATTATTCATTATCCATATTTCAAAATCCAACCAGATACTGAAGACTTATGAATTTTATTGTAAAATCAAAAAAAAAACAATTAGTGCTCTAGCTTCAGCCTTTTTGCCTTTCCGGCTCTCTCAGATACTCTCAGTATCGCCTTGGTGAAAAACCTTCATTCGTAATTGAAACGTTGCTTGAAATGGCTTTAGGCGTTTTCAGTAATCAGATCTGAGAAGCCAGGTAGTGTTTGTTTATGTCAGTCTTAAAGAGTCTTGCATTAAACAATGGAATAAAAACAAATACCGTCAGTTCGTGCCACATACGTGACGTTTCACAAAATAACGCATAAAAAAAACGACTCGTTGTAATGCTGTCGGCATCAACTGAAACTTAATATTTAAAATAAACGATAGAGTAAGATCTCAAACAAGCGTACGAAATGCGGCTATTGCCGTAAAGAAATTATAAAAGGACAATTAAACCTTTTTCGAAATGTTTTCAAGAAGATTTCAACATTATTCGCGGTGTATGATTTTTTCTATTCCGACCACCTCCCCGTTCACAATTGTTTGCTTTTCCTTTCGTTAAAACAATTAAAACACCCACAGTCGGGCGTTCTACCCACCGACCTATCAATTACCTCAAATATTCACCAAAAAAATTGCTATCCAATATACAGACAAACGCAAAAACTTGTATTTTCGTCGTCCATTATTTCTATCATCTCTTTGCGAAAATATTTCCATGGCAAACAACAATAAGAGAGGTCTTTTGTTCATTTTACTTTCTCCAGAAACAGGAATGTCTGAACAATTTTTACCCCGAACATCTCTCTTTACCCTTCCCCTCCCCACTGCTTAGTAATTCCACTTAATACTTCGGTCGGGCGTCTTACGCATTTCGTTTTCCTTCTGTTGTTACAATCGTAGAACTACAATCATCCACAGAAATATCTTTCCGCTGAATTTTTAATATAAAAATAAGCTATGGTAATAGCCGGGTACTTCCCAACCCTCCTCTTCCTCGTTACTTTCAGCCTAACAACACACCCTAATATTAGAAATACAATAGATCCACTGTACTTCAAATAAAATATGTTGAAATCGTAGTGGTGGGTATAGCTTTTTATTTTTACGGTACCCTCTCCAGCGTTGTATCCGCTCTGTGCGAACTGCTACAAAGAACTACTTCATTTTGTGGCAGTTCACACTTCACACATTAACGAGTGTGCTAATACTTCAATTACGTCTGTCTCGACCTCGGAGCAATAATATACAAGAGAGAGCGCTGCTGTAGTCAGTTTGATAAGCTTTGCCGGACTCTGGGTGTGACTAGGACTAGGGCTAGGGTATTTATACATCCATTCATAGCACATGTCGACATAATGCTTTTGTTTATTCGCATAACCAATTTTTCACAGTATTGTTATAAATAAAAATATAGCATATAATCTAGAAAACCGTTGAGTTATGTCAATTTATGTCGAATGTCAAAACGTGTGAGCGGAGTCAACGGTGACGCGGGACACGAAGAACACTCTTACAATACTTTAAAGCGGTGTGATAATTTGGGAAATTTTGCTATCTCTTTCTTTCTCGTAGTGTACGACGTAAAAACCCGGAGAAAGTTATTTTTTCCCAAATTTGTATAGGTTGGGTAAAAAGAATTAGCTCTCTCTCCATATATCGTTACTCCAAGGTCTCGACACAGGAATCTCCTAGTGAGATAGACATGGACCAAGCCCGTGCTAGTTTATATACTCGTATATTCAACAAGATTAAAAAAAATGAGGTTACAAAGAAGAACTATTTTATTTTGCAGCAGTTTACACTTCAATCGTAGTTCGTACTTCATAGAGAAAAAAACTACTTCATAGGAGGGCATGGAACTTACTAGCAGGGCATGGAACTGGCAGAGGAAGGATGAAAGTAGACTAAATGCTGTATAAGTGAGATTCCTGAGGCGTATGTGCGTAAAACCATGTACAACCGTGTTTTTCAAAACGTGCATGTCCGGAAGAAAGCGAAGGCTGATGAAAACGTAATGAATGAGATTAAGAAAGAGACGCTTCGTTGGTTTGGGCATGTTGAGCAGATGAACGAAGGAAGGACTGTAAGAAGAATATATGACGCCCAAGGAAGACAAAAAAAACTCCAAAGAAGGGAAGCTAGCAGCCCACAATGTAGTGCTTTTACCGACCCTGATGTATGGCAGTGAGGCATGAAACTGCCGAAGAAAGGATGAAAGTAGACTGAAGACTGATGTCAGCGTAATAAATAGGATCAAGAAAGGGACGCTTAGATAGTTTAGGCATGTAAAGCGAATGAACCAAGAAAGGAGTGTGAAAAGAATTCATGAAGCAAAAGTGAATGGAAAAAATCGGGGACCCGCGAGGAAGACTTCACTTGAGTCGGGCCGTATGAAGTGTCAGAATAACAGAAGATCAAGGAGTGTGTGCCGATACAGAGTTGTTTGGCGGTCCGTTCTCTGTTTCTTCCCCCTGCGTGGAAACGGCGTGATGGTTAGTTAGTTGGATTCAATTAAACATTTAAAAAAACAAATCTGTCAAACTACGACAGTAGTAAGTCAATATTTAACAATTCTATGATGTCTGTGTACCTTAAACTGTCGACGTTAGTCTAACAATGATTACTTAACATCTGTCGACAGAGACATTGACAAAAAAAATACTAACGGAAAAAAGTTTTTACGAGTGATAGTCCGATATAGAATTTTCGCCAATTTAAAAGTAACGTTTTTGCGAACACCATCGTTATATTAAGCCGGAGTTGTTTTTAATATTTTAAATTCATATTCAATGGAATTCTTCACAATATTTCGTTTTTCCTCTTTGTTGATTTGATCTTTGCTTTCACCAAATTAAAAAAAAATAATAAAAACCAACCGCGAAACTTCAGGAGGGGATTATTGACGATATTCAAAGAAAAAAATCCTTAGTACGTTTTTAAAACAAAGTAATTTTACTTTTTTAATTTTAATTTATATTTTGCTTAAATTTTTTTTTAAACTTATTTTGTTTTTGTGAAAGATCAATCGTTCATCGTCATCGCTAACATTTGGTGAGAGTAGGAATCCCCGCTCATTAGCATAGGTATGTGCATAGCCAGAGTAGTACACTCCTTAAAGGCACATAAGCACTACCTACTCTGCTGTACTCCCATAAAAATATGCATGATATTGGATTAAGTAATATATAATTATTGCAAAAAATAAATCTACACTTTCAAAAATACACGCGACATTTAGCTGATTGCACCGCCGCGAGCGCCCCACCGACCGTCCTACTATAACCAGTACGTATCATTAAATGGATACGAGTCCGATAACTTCGCAGCTCTGTCAGGTATTCCACAAGGCTCAAATCTCGGTCCCCTATTGTTCCTTATCCTGATAGACGACATCCAGGATTGCATACGTCACAGCTCGTGCTTATTGTTTGCGGACGATCTCAAACTTTTAAAGGAGATTGAATCGGATGAAGATTTTGACAAACTACAAGCCGACCTAGATGCAATTTCGAACTGGTCTAGAAACAATAATTTAAATTTTAATATAAAAAAATGCGTCATTATGACATATAGCCGATCTAAAAATCCTTTTTTTTTCAAATATATTATGAATAGTGAAATTTTAACCCGTGTATTTACCATCAAAGATCTCGGGGTGGTTTTTGATCCCAGGCTAACGTTTTCGAGTCATATAGTGCAGCTTACTTCAAATTGTTATAAACTTCTTGGTTTTGTAATCAGAAGGTGCAAAGAGTTCAATAACACAAATGCGATGACAGCCCTCTTCAATGGAGTGATCAGAAGCAAGTTGGAGTATGCTAGCACTGTCTGGTCTCCACATCAAACCAAATACATAAATATGTTGGAACAGATTCAAAAAAAATTCCTCAGGTATGTGTACATGCGTTCGCACGGAACATACCCTATGTTCATGCATCACATGGAACTACTCGAGGAGACACATTATCAAAGCTTAGAGGCTAGGCGCAATGCTGGTCTCATGACAATAGGCTTTAAAATTATAAATCACTTAATCGACTGTCCATACCTCTTGGCATGCTACTGCTTATTCGTACCAGAAAATTACTGCCGCAGCAGAAATCATGCAATGTTCAGAATACCCTATGGTCGGACAGATGTTTTGGCTCAGCATAGCATGACAAGAGGTATAATTCTGTTAAATACATCATCTATATATATATTGATATATTTTCAGATAATTTACAAAAGTTCAAAAAACTTGTTAATTTAAAAATTTTATAATTTGAAATTGTTTACTTGTTGTTCCATTGTACTGTAATTGGGTTTATATCTGTTGTACAATAATAAAAAAAATAAAAAAAATAACGTGTCAAAAGCAGTAACTAAATATGCTCAAACGCCGCCAACGTCACAGTAGATTATTCTATGTTCACTAGACTACACAAAATATGTATGCATGTTTGCCGTGAGCTGTTGCCCGTTCAAATAGCTCGTTTGTGTTAGTATATTTGTTAGTGTCTAAGGCGGTGCTTTTACAGAACAAATCCAATAGCAATCAGTGACATTTGTTGGTACCTATCTCTATTATTAATTAAGTCGCAGTTTTTTTCTATTGCTTACCCTGATCAAAAACTCTCTGTATGCCGCTGTGCATGGCCAATCAGTCGTTAGGTTACAAATCAATCAATCCAGTTCAATATTCCTTGCCGTAGACTCAGAAACAACGAATTGCTGTTCTTTTGTCTTTTTTTTACGATAATCTTGGAAGAATACGATTTATTATGTCTTGGCTTTGATTTGAATGTTCTTTCCAATGTATATTTAGTCCCATTTTTTGACATTGCTTGATTATAATATTATGCATGTGCTGTTCTTTCTCTGTTGCTCTTTTTTCCCATTTCGTTGTTGTGTATTTTTTTGTAATTGAACAATAGTCCCTTAGTTTATAAATAAATAGCATGAGAAAATAGTGGTAGATTGCCGCCTGTAGTGGACGGCATAATGTTAACTATAAAGGATCGAATACACGTTACCGTATGCATACTCAAAACATATCATTTTTTTTTTTTTGGGCCTTAAAGTAAAAATAACAATTAACATATTCGTTAAATAAACTGATAGAGAACTAATCAATGTACCCAGAACAAAATCCTTATCGCCAATATGTTTTTCAATTTACACTATCTTACAAGAATCCTCCTTCCCTTATCTACAGGCATTTTCACATTGTACATTCTAGCAAATACTTACTTACTGGGGTATTGTACTCAAAGCTCAGTTAAAGCTTCGCCCTGTTAACTTTTAACAAATACAGCCTTATAAGTATAGAACCTCCGGCAACTCGTTCAGGCCAGGAGCGAAATCTCACCCCCGCAACTACACTGCCGTAAGACAAAATACAGGGGTTTTGAGAATGTACAACGTTTCGTAGAATAACTAAAGAATTACCACATCTCAAACATCTCTTGCCAAGGATATCAGAGTTAAAAAAAATAATCTGTTTTATTTTTTCGAAATGTTTCAACAAAAAAAATGTAGTAACGTACTTTTACGTATTTTGAATAGGTTTGAATTTTTTAAATTTTTTTCAATTAATAAGTAAAAGAGATTCACAAAAAATAGCTGTTGCAATTAGAAATATAAAAATCTGTAACAACTTTATTTGTACGAGTGATAGTCCGATATAGAATTTTCGCCAATTTAAAAGTAACGTTTTTGCGAACACCATCGTTATATTAAGCCGGAGTTGTTTTTTAATATTTTAAATCTATATTCAATGGAATTCTTCACAATATTTCTGTTTTTCCTCTTTGTTGATTTGATCTTTGCTTTCACCAAAATTCAAAAAAAAATAATAAAAACCAACCGCGAAACTTCAGGAGGGGATTATTGACGATATTCAAAGAAAAAACTTAGTACGTTTTAAAACAAAGTAATTTTACTTTTTAATTTTAATTTATATTTTGCTTAAATTTTTTTTAAACTTATTTTGTTTTTTTAGAAAGATCAATCGTTCATCGTCATCGCTAACATTTGGTGAGAGTAGGAATCCCCGCTCATTAGCATAGGTATGTGCATAGCCAGAGTAGTAGTACACCCTTAAAGGCACATAAGCACTACCTACTCTGCTGTACTCCCATAAAAATATGCATGATATTGATTAAGTAATATATAATTATTGCAAAAAATAAATCTACACTTTCAAAAAAATACACGCGACATTTAGCTGATTGCACTGCCGCGAGCGCCCCACCGACCGTCCTACTATAACCAGTACGTATCATTAAATGATACGAGTCCGATAACTTCGCAGCTCTGTCAGGTATTCCACAAGGCTCAAATCTCGGTCCCCTACTGTTCCTTATCCTGATAGACGACATCCAGGATTGCATACGTCACAGCTCGTGCTTATTGTTTGCGGACGATCTCAAACTTTTTAAAGGAGATTGAATCGGATGAAGATTTTGACAAACTACAAGCCGACCTAGATGCAATTTCGAACTGGTCTAGAAACAATAATTTAAATTTTAATATAAAAAAATGCGTCATTATGACATATAGCCGATCTAAAAATCCTTTTTTTTCCAAATATATTATGAATAGTGAAATTTTAACCCGTGTATTTACCATCAAAGATCTCGGGGTGGTTTTTGATCCCAGGCTAACGTTTTCGAGTCATATAGTGCAGCTTCAAATTGTTATAAACTTCTTGGTTTTGTAATCAGAAGGTGCAAGAGTTCAATAACACAAATGCGATGACAGCCCTCTTCAATGGAGTGATCAGAAGCAAGCTTTTGGAGTATGCTAGCACTGTCTGGTCTCCACATCAAACCAAATACATAAATATGTTGGAACAGATTCAAAAAAAATTCCTCAGGTATGTGTACATGCGTTCGCACGGAACATACCCTATGTTCATGCATCACATGGAACTACTCGAGGAGACACATTATCAAAGCTTAGAGGCTAGGCGCAATGCTGGTCTCATGACAAGGCTAGGCTTTAAAATTATAAATCACTTAATCGACTGTCCATACCTCTTGGCATGCTACTGCTTATTCTGTACCAGAAAATTACTGCCCGCAGCAGAAATCATGCAATGTTCTGTGAATACCCTATGGTCGGACAGATGTTTTGGCTCAGCATAGCATGACAAGAGGTATAACCCTGTTAAATACATCATCTATATATATTGATATATTTTCAGATAATTTTACAAAAGTTCAAAAAACTTGTTAATTTAAAAAAAATTTTATAATTTTGAAATTGTTTACTTGTTGTTCCATTGTACTGTAATTGGGTTTATATCTGTTGTACAATAATAAAAAAAATAAAAAAAAAATAACGTGTCAAAAGCAGTAACTAAATATGCTCAAACGCCGCCAACGTCACAGTAGATTATTCTATGTTCACTAGACTACACAAAATATGTATGCATGTTTGCCGTGAGCTGTTGCCCGTTCAAATAGCTCGTTTGTGTTAGTATATTTGTTAGTGTCTAAGGCGGTGCTTTTACAGAACAAACCAATAAAATCCCAGTGCGACATTTGTTGGTACCTATCTCTATTATTAATTAAGTCGCAGTTTTTTTCTATTGCTTACCCTGATCAAAAACTCTCTGTATGCCGCTGTGCATGGCCAATCAGTCGTTAGGTTACAAATCAATCAATCCAGTTCAATATTCCTTGCCGTAGACTCAGAAACAACGAATTGCTGTTCCTCAATCATCACTCTACTTGTATGGGACGTCTGTCTCACACACAGACTGAAATATAGGCCGGCCAGTCGTGCAGTAGCCGCTGTAGATGTGTGGATCTCTCTACACGCTTTTATGGAGCTGCTGCTTCGGTGATCCAAGGGGGAAGAGGTGAGGTCCAGGGTGTCGTAAATCAAACGAGCGGTCAGTAGATCAGATGGAAGGCAGCAGTAGGCAGAGCGGGAGTCGAAAGGTGAATCTTGTAGTGTGGCGAGAGACTTGAGAAAGTTATTGCACTCGTATTTATACCCCGGCGCCCGACCCTGTCCTCTCGTGCGGGCCGGGACGAATGCAACCCATTTTCATGCTTTTGTGATTTTAGATTCGTTGTGTAACCTGGCTACATTTTGCAGCGGATGAAACAAAAATGCCAGCTATTAACCTCTTCAATTTCCTCTCGCTCAGCCTAAGCTGCATTTTCTCCACATTTTTTATTAATTCCAATAAAAATTACAAATACAACTAGAAGGGGTCCCAAGCCCGACATTTTGGGAGAAATTATAACAAAGAACTTATGTCTAGACAAATTATTAATTCTTATTATTAATTAAGCTAAAAGAGAGCTCGGCCGATCTTTCTGTTTACTTTTATTTGAGCTACCTACGGCCAAACTCACAATATAAATCTAAAGTAGGTTAAAAACATAGTGAGACACGGGTCTGGGGCTGACAATTCTGGATTTTGTCGTGATTGGCTCAGGATCCAGCCACTTGAGATGACAGACTGGTGGACGGTGGACCAGGATGCGGAGAGCGGGGCTGGTTCAGCACTTCAGCAAATATGAAGCTCCCTCGTCCCCGCATCCTTCATTATCACCGAACTACTGACAGAGAGAGCATAGGCGTACATGAGGTCACGGGCGCGCTAAATTAGAGAGCGAGGACTGATTGGATATCCTCGTCTTTAACGTCCCGCGTCCCCATCCGGTACACCTCCCCGGTGCAACGTCAGGTTGTGCCCCTGGCCGCTAGGATCGGGGCCGTGGGTGACGGAGCCCCCGGCGGCCAGCCCCTCGCCGGCGATATGATGAAGTGGTGTTTTTGCTGCAGGAAGTTCTGGCCGGTAGGGGCTGGAAGGAGGACGACGATTTTCACATGTTGGTCTCGTACCACCGGTACTGGTACGTACACGAACGGTTCGTACTTGGCCGTCAGCCGCGGGCGTGGCTTCGATGACCCGTCGTCCCCGGGGCCAACTGTTGCGCGGTAGGGCCGGGTCAACTATCAGCACTAGGTCATCTTCTGTATCGGAGTGCTCCGGTGTTGCCATTTAGGTCGGGCAGCTGGGAGATATTCTTTCAGCCACCTTCGCCAAAAAATGATGTCGGCAATCTGGCTTGGCTGATGCCACTGTCGTCTCAGGCAGATCTCTTTTTAGGACCGTGAGTGATAGGTGAGGTCAAGTCCCCTGAATCTGGTGAAGAAAAATGAAGAAAGCGTCCATCTCAACGAAGTCAAACTGACAGGTGGGTCAGCGGCCTACTATTTACCGCAAATTCTGCTTCCGCCATGGCCGTCAACAAGGTCTCTTCTCGGGGGGCTCTGTTCTTTTAAGACCGCTTCTAGGGCCCTTTTTACTGATCGCACGAGGCGTTCCCAAGCTCCCCCATGTGTGGTGATACTGGAGGGATAAAGTGCCACTCGATTCCTTGAGTGGCAATATGATCTCGAACTTGCGGGTCCTCGTGCAAGGCTAAAAGTGCTTCCTTCATTTCCCGGTCTGCTCCGTGGAAGTTAGTCCCATTATCCGAATATATTGCTGCGGGTTGTCCTCGACGAGCCGTCATTCTTTGTATCACCATAATAGTTGAGTCGGCTTTTAGAGAATGGGCCAACTCTAAATGAACCGCTCGAGTGGAAAGGCATGTGAATAAGGCCCCGTATCTTTTCTCGCGATGCCGGCTGACGGTGACCTGTACTGGCCCGAAGTAATCGAGCCCACAATTAGTGAAAGGGCGAATATGGTGAGCGATTCGAGCAGCGGGTAGTTGTCCCATTAGAGGCGGATGCGGTTTTTTCTTCCGCATGCGGCATAAGAGGCACTTATGCGCAATTTTTCTGATATTTGCCGTAATTTGAGCACAAAAAACTATTTCTTATGTCTCTGCCATTGCTTTCTCCGTACTTGCGGTCCCCCTTTATGATGGTAGTGGCGTATTAGCAAGCGTGTATACGGGTTATCTCCGTCTAATATGACCGGGGTCTGCACACTTTGTGCTACCCTTTGGCGGCATTCAGCCGCGAGCCCATTCGTAAAATCTCGTCCTGCCCGAGGAAAGGTGTTGGCGCGTTGAGCCGGCTACCGACCGGCGCCGGGGCATTACGGCGTATTGCATTCATTTCCACGCTAAAGGCTTCTTTTGTGATTTTTGACCCAGTGAGTTTCGGCGGCGCGGATTTCCTCAGCGCGCAGGGCCCTTCACGTGGGGCCCGGCGGGGTCCCTCCTCGACACCGCCTGATAAATCTGGAGCATCCATCCAGTTGAGCGGATGAGCCGATTCCACGAAGAAAATCGCTCGATGGCGGGTAGAGCGTCCTCCTGTATTATAGTGAGGCCCGTAAATTTAGGCCTCGTCTCCAAGGTGAGCCTGTCTGGTTGTATGTGGTGGTTTTTCTGCACGGGCCACTCGCTCTCCGGTGTGGTGATGAAGGACGGTCCTGAAAACCACCTTCCACCGGGCGAGAGATCGGGCATATCCACGTCGCGGGTCCCGATGTCAGCTGGGTTGTTTTAGTAGGAACCCATCTCCAGTCGGTGACGCTTGTTAGATCATCGATCTCACCTAAGCGGTTGGAGACGAAGGCTGAGTAGCTCCTTGGGTCCGTTCAGCCAGCACAAGACCGTAGTTGAGTCTGTCCAATACGTAGTGCGATATATCCGGCACTGCATTTCTTTTTTTAATGCTATCTGCGAGGCGGGCGGCCATTAGCGCCGCTTAGACTCAGGCGTGAATCGATAGCGGTTTTAGAGGCGCCACCTTACACTTGCTCGCTAGAAAGGTTGGTAGTTACCTTCCCTGACAAGTCTCGACGAGGTGGCTGCTATTGCGCAACAAGCAGCCTCCGAAGCGTCGCAGAAGAGATGTAGTTGGAAATTCCCTTTCTTTTGTAGAAGGCAGCGCCTCGGAATCCTAATTTCGTTCTGCTGCAACGCTTTGATCCACTCGCCCCACCTTGTAGCGTGAATTTGTGATCTACTCGTCCCAGCCTATATTTGACCTCCAGACATCTTGTAGTAAGATTTTGACCGTACCCGTGAGGGCAGGCTACGAACCCTACAGGGTCAAATATTTTCATTACGGTACTCAGTAGTTGCCGCTTGGTTGGGTGACGGCTGAGTTCATGCGTCTCGGTCTCTTTTAAATTTGTATATAAAGTGATCGCTAACCGGGTCCCATGCTAGACCTAGCACCTTTTTCTGTATTGGCGCCGGCGCCGTTGTTGATTGCGATGGCTGATTGCGCACGTTTTTCCGTCGGTATGCTTTTGAATTGCTGCGGGAGCGTTGGAGGCCCAACTAGCCAGGTAGAAACCTCCTTTAGCTAGCAGGGCGCTTACGTCTCGTACTAGCGTAGCGGCCTCGCTCGCTGTATCCGTGGCGTCTAAATAATCATCCATATAGAACTTTAACTGTACCGCCGCGGCGGCGGCTGGGAACTTCGGCAACGCTAGCTCTGGCTACCGTATTGCGTACGTACTGGGCGCTACTAGAGAACACGTAGCACCAAACATCATCGAAGTCAACATGTAGGTACGGTGGTTCGTGTGGTGTATCTCGCCATAGAAATAATTGGGACATCTGATCTTCCTTTTTAATTTTTATACGTAGAAACATCTCTTCTATGTCAGCGGCTACGGCAATCTTTTCCTCCCGGAAGCGCAATATGTTGCCCAAAAGCGATGATAAGAGGTCTGGGCCGGTTAACAATCGATCATTTAGCGAGGTACCGCGGCAACGACTTGCGGCGTCGAATACAACTCTCAATTTGCCGGGACAGTTCGGGTTTATTACCGAAAGTGTGGCAAGTACCATTTTCTCCGGGACGGCGTGCTTGCTTCAGATTCGGACAGTTTGATCGCATATCCGCGTTCAGTTAGTCGCGTTTGATTTTCTCAGTGTATGCCACTGCTAGGCTGGGTTCCCTTTTCAGTTTTCTTTCTAAGGACGCGAGCCGATTTACTGCGCACTGGCGGTTGTCGGGCAGCCACGTATTATCTTCTTCCACAAAAGCCCGGTTTCCCACTGACCCAGGGTAAGGGGGGCGAGTGGTATTTACCATGAGAGCCTCCGCGCGCTGTATATCCGCGGAAACCCGCTCGCGGTAGTAACACCGGAGTGAGTCAACTGAAAAATGATGTTTTACAAGTTCGTTGATTTGTCGGTCTGCGTCGGCTGCCTCCCTCCTGAGGCTCAGCGGTACCATTTTCCAGGCTCTGACTTGTGCCCCGTGCTTGATCCAACCCAAAGCTGTCCGTGACATCATACGGCCGCCGTCTTCTTCTTTGAACCTCCCGCGAAACGATAAGATGTGCGTTATCTTGGCCGATAAGAATCCGCGGTTTCACTTGCCGACTTCAGCCACTAGTTGTTGCGGGAGATCTAAGTTCGTAACCGTATTGGCGGTAATAACGTATTCCTCTCCGTCTCCGCGCACTGAAATTTTCACTCGTTGTGAAGCGCTATCCGACGAGCACATTCCATTGGCGCCATGTATGCGAATCCCGCGGGTGGGACCGCTCGCACCTACTACGTTAGCGAGGTCGGCATCGACGAGTGTTATGGTCGATCCTTCATCGAGTAACGCATGCACCGACGCTTGTCCGTCTGGACCACTTATCGTAACTGGCACTATTTTTAACAGCACTGCTTTTTGCGCCAAACCACGTGGTGCTTACAGTCTCACTCGCGGCGACGGGGACCACGTACCGTGATTTGGCCCATGCAGTAGCTTGTGGTGGTACAAACGACACCTACCCCAATTTGTGCGTAACTTACGTACGTGTGTCCAAACACTTGTGACACGCGCGCGTGTTTCTCACTATTTCCACCGAGCGGGTATGTCCATCGCGGCAAACTGTGGGCACTCACGTAATTTATGCGCACCGCCGCACTGCGCACATTTTCACTGACACTTTTCACCTCACTTTTATCGTTCACTATCGTGGTACTTTGTACGTGTACCTGTTCCCGGCGAGCTCGCGTCGACCGTACACTGTCTATGAGCCCCGATCGCGGGATTGCGTTAGTTAGCCGCTTAAGGAAAGCCGCGAACTGGTGAATGTTCGCAATCTGCGTCATCAGCGACTTTGTCCATCCACGCGACGCGTAGTGCTAGCGGCATTTTAGAGGCTACTTCACTTAGTAGCGCCGGGGTTGCTTTAAATAATTGCCAGGCAGGTTGCGGGAGTGATGCTACAACATTTTGTATTGTCCCGGAAAATTCTACGAGAGCTTCATTTTGAAGCGTCTTCCGGTAACCGCGGTAGCCTCTTCACTTTCTCGTTCATTATGGCGGCTATCGCTTGTGTACCGCCGAAAACGGTGTTTGAGCACGTCCATAATTTCAGGGACCTGCGCAGGGTCCATTAAGAGCGCGCTGACGGCTTCGCGCGCTTTTTCCACGTAGCGCGCGTTGTAATCGTAGTAGATTTTCGGCCGCCGTCATTCCACATGTTACCGTCGACTGATAGAATTGGGCCTGCCATGGGCCACTCTACAGCATCTCCGGAAAATATCGGCAAATCCTTTGCCGTAGACTGACGTGCAATAAGCGACGCCATTCGGTTCTCTTTCTTGCGGTCTCGGAGTACTTCCCGCCTGGGAACTACGGAACGCTTCCGCCATAACCGCGGCAATCTGCGCGAGAGGGTCTTGGGGTTCCTTGATTCACCCACTCACGTATGGCGGGTCATCTCGTCCGCCACCCGGGGAAGGCACGTGTCCCGAAGGTGTCATCTGGCCGGGTGTCGGTAGATGTGACGCTGGCCGGTGTTCTGTGCTATAGATAACAGCCTGTGTGTGATCTGTAGCCGCCTGACCCGGTGCTGCATTGTGTGTTGCTACCGGCACGAGGTCTAGGCAATGTACTGCGCTGCGGGGGGTAGCTCGGTGAGAGGCGCCGGCGATATCTCGAGCGGCTGTCTCGAAACTCCAAGCGCGGCAATCAGTTGAGCGATCTGCCGGGCTGAGTCCCTGCTACGTTTCCTTTCTTCCTGTAGCTCTCGTCTCAGCTGGCGGAGAGTGTCTTCCGTAGAAGCCTCACTATCGGACGTGAGGGCTTCTTGCTCGTCCGCGGAAGCTGAGAATTGTTGTTCGGGCCCGCGGTACGCAAAGTCTTGTGCACCTGAGTCGGCGTAGACCGGACCGGGGCTGCAGGGGTGTGCGTAGCCGGGTACACCTGCACCGGGCTCTGCGGGACCGGGTGCTGCGGAGTAGCGGGCTGCGGGGGATGCGGTGCCGGGCAGGGCGGGTCCGGTTTCTGCGTGGGGTTGCGGGGTGTGGGGGGTGCGAGGCCAAGCACTGCAGAGTTTGCCATTGCAGTGCCGAGCGCTGCGGGGTTGACATCTCGTCTGCTTGTTGCGTCTTCGGGGAGCTCCCTTTTGCCAGAGCGGAGAGATCGGGGCATCTCGGTAGCGGCTGGCGACTAGATCCGTCTAGCGAAGGACCACTATGTATGGGACGTCTGTCTCACACACAGACTGAAATATAGGCCGGCCAGTCGTGCAGTAGCCGCTGTAGATGTGTGGATCTCTCTCACACGCTTTTATGGGAGCTGCTGCTTCGGTGATCCAAGGGGAAGAGGTGAGGTCCAGGGTGTCGTAAATCAAACGAGCGGTCAGTAGATCAGATGGAAGGCAGCAGTAGGCAGAGCGGGAGTCGAAAGGTGAATCTTGTAGTGTGGCGAGAGAGTGACTTGAGTAGGTTATTGCACTCGTATTTATACCCGGCGCCCGACCCTGTCCTCTCGGGGGCGGGCCGGGACGAATGCAACCCATTTTCATGTGCTTTGTGATTTTTAGATTCGTTGTGTAACCCGCCACATTTTGCAGCGGATGAAACAAAAATGCCAGCTATTAACCTCTTCAATTTCTCTCCCGCTCAGCCTAAGCTGCATTTTCTCCACATTTTATTAATTCCAATAAAAAAAATTACAAATACAACTAGAAGGGGTCCCAAGCCCGACATTTTTGGGAGAAATTATAACAAAAGAACTTATGTCTAGACAAATTATTAATTCTTATTATTAATTAAAGCTAAAGAGAGCTCGGCCGATCTTTCTGTTTACTTTATTTGGAGCTACCTACGGCCAAACTCTCACAATATAAATCTAAAGTAGGTTAAAACATAGTGAGACACGGGTCTGGGGCTGACAATTCTGGATTTTGTCGTGATTGGCTCTCGGATCCAGCCACTTGAGATGACAGACTGCGGACGGTGGACCAGGATGCGGAGAGCGGGGGGCTGGTTCAGCACTTCAACGTAAATATGAAGCTCCCCTCAGTCCCCGCATCCTTCATTATCACTGAACTACTGACAGAGAGAGCATAGGCGTACGAGGTCACGGGCGCGCTAAATTAGAGAGCGAGGACTGATTGGATATCCTCGTCTTTAACGTCCCGCGTCCCCATCCGGTACACTACTTATTATAGTTATCATTCTCCACTGTCTGAATGTCGAGATTTGTTAACTCAAGCCATAAAAAATTTGTTACCAGTCAAAATGATTTTTGTCTTTTTTTACGATAATAATCTTGGAAGAATACGATTTATTATGTCTTGGCTTTGATTTGAATGTTCTTTCCAATGTATATTTAGTCCCATTTTTTGACATTGCTTGATTATAATATTATGCATGTGCTGTTCTTTCTCTGTTGCTCTTTTTTCCCATTTCGTTGTTGTGTATTTTTTTGTAATTGAACAATAGTCCCTTAGTTTATAAATAAATAGCATAGAGAAAATAGCGGTAGATTGCCGCCTGTAGTGGACGGCATAATGTTAACTATAAAGGATCGAATACACGTTACCGTATGCATACTCAAAACATATCATTTTTTTTTTTTTGGGCCTTAAAGTAAAAATAACAATTAACATATTCGTTAAATAAACTGATAGAGAACTAATCAATGTACCCAGAACAAAATCCTTATCGCCAATATGTTTTTCAATTTACACTATCTTACAAGAATCCTCCTTCCCTTATCTACAGGCATTTTCACATTGTACATTCTAGCAAATACTTACTTACTGGGGTATTGTACTCAAAGCTCAGTTAAAGCTTCGCCCTGTTAACTTTTAACAAATACAGCCTTATAAGTATAGAACCTCCGGCAACTCGTTCAGGCCAGGAGCGAAATCTCACCCCCACAACTACACTGCCGTAAGACAAAATACAGGGGTTTTGAGAATGTACAACGTTTCGTAGAATAACTAAAGAATTACCACATCTCAAACATCTCTTACATGGATATCAGAGTTAAAAAAATAATCTGTTTTATTTTTTCGAAATGTTTCAACAAAAAAATGTAGTAACGTACTTTTACGTATTTTGAATAGGTTTGAATTTTTTAAATTTTTTTTCAATTAATAAGTAAAGAGATTCACAAAAAATAGCTGTTGCAATTAGAAATATAAAAATCTGTAACAACTTTATTTGTATATTTTCTACTTCGAAGTGTTTACTTAACGGTCAAAAAAATAAGAATAGACCCCATTTTGTTTAATCAACATTTTTTAAATAAGTAGTTCGGTAAGAAAAAATGAGTCAAAATCTCGTGCAAAACCGGTTAGTAAAAGAAGTTTACGTAATTTTTATCACGTTCTCAGTTGACGTTTTGCCTCATTCAATTCATATTATGTCGCTTTGTTACAATTTTAATGTTATTTTTTTGTTACTGTTACTTTTCTTACTGTTCTCTTATTTTATTTTATATTGTGGTCTCCCTCTGTATGTATTAATATATATAACCACACACTGTATTTTTTGTTACGTTTAATTTTGTACCCTGATGATGCTTAGGCTAAGCGAAACTGGTCGGTCATAAAAAATAAAATAAAATCAGTGGTCTTGTACAAAGTTATTATTTCATTAAATAAATAGAAAACTGGGCCTGAAAGTGTTTCAGCATACTTCAGTCAAGAAACAGAAATCTTCCCCAGTTAAAGAGGCCGAGAGGGATGAAGCGACGTGCCGGAGCCCAAAACAATACGAGGGAGGGGGATGGCAGATGCTACTTGAGGAAGCTTCATATATAATATGTGCATCCGGAGCAGAGATCACAAATTTTTCATTGCAGAAATATTTCAACTTATTTTTAATACATTTTCACTACGAATTTTCTATGTGAATACTGCACAAAGTGGCCGGAGACAGTGGAATGTGGGGGAAGGAAGGAAGATGCGAAAGAGGAGGGTTGGGAATTACTACTGACTGACAACTTCCCAGCACAAATGAATGTAATTTATTAGTTATTAGGAAACATTAGACATTTTCCATTAACTACCCATGTATAATTTATAGATAAAACATTAATTTGTAGTATTGCTTATATTAGAATGCTACAAAGTGACATCCATCCGAAGCTTAAAGCGTTCTTCGGAGTTTGACCTAACCTTTTTTTGAGGAGTTAAAAATATTAAATTAAATCAGAGGTCGCGGGTTCAAACCCGGCATGGGCAAATAAATTTTATTAAATGTATATGTGTCTAGATGGTTTGGGCATGTAGAGCGAATGAACGAAGAAAAAAGTGTGAAAAGAATATATGATGCGAAAGTGAATGGAAGAAGAAGTCGAGGACGCCCGAGAAAGACATGGCACGATCAAGTAAATCAAATAATCGGGTCATGTGAAGAGTCAGAATAACATAAGAGTTTGTATGAGACGATGTATGAATGTAAATGAAGCAAGGAGTGTGTGCCAAAACAGAGTTATATGGCGGTCCGTCCTCTCTGCCTACCTCTGCGGGGAAACGGCGTAATGGTTAGTTGAGTTTAGTTTTTTTTTTATATGTGTCTCAACATATTTATTTTATATAAAATAATATATGGTATATTTGCGGCGCGTTCCAGAGTGGTAGTTACCCAAGTATTGCCACCATTTAAAATCGAAACGTTGCTTGAGATGTATTTTCCCGTGTTTGGTAACCAGATCTGAATAACCCTTCCTCTACCCCATCTCCTTCCCCTCTCCGTTACCTTAAGCCTCACAACATACCATAATTGGGGACGCCATAGTCGCACTGGCGCTGGACGGTCGGGAGCAGTTGGGACTCTTGCACGGTATTTAATATATTTTTTTTAGGACTTTCCATTTCAACGTTTCCAAGTATGTCTTGACCACATTCGCAACATAGGGTCGAGCATTGTCATGCGGCAAAATCACTTTATCGCGTCTCTCGTTGTATTGCGGCCGTTTGTCTTTCAGTGCTCGGCTCAAACGCATCGATTGCGTTCGGTAACGATCGCTTGTAATTATTTCGGTCGGTTTTAACAGCTCATAATAGACTACGTCGAGCTGGTTCCACCAAATACAGAGCATGACCTTGGAGCCGTGAATATTCGGCTTGGCCGGGAAATCCCCATGATTTTCTGCGCTCGGGGTTATCCTAATGAACCCATTTTTCGTCCCCAGTCACAATGAAATCTCTTACGTGTTTGCCTTTCAAGCAACTGTTCACACGCAAACAAACGCCGTTCAACATATCTCGGGTTCAACTCGTACGGGCACATTTAAATTCGTGATTTTGGATATGTAAGCAGCGCAAGGTTTGCCTCCCCTATACCAAAGTCACACACATAACGACAGGATTGTACACTGTACACATCCAATTAAAACTTACACACTACGTCTGCTAGAACTTTTACAAGGGACATGCTATATCTTAAATCTCTTAACGAAATTCCTCTCTCTAACTTTCGCCGTCCCCCCCCCCCTCGCTCCCCGCTTCCAGTCCTCTCCTGTTTGGTTAGTTCCGTTGGATGAAGCTTTGTTGTTTATTGCAAAGGGAAGGAGACGAAGCGCAGAATTACTTGCGAAGCTATTTCGCAAAGGAAATAGATTCAATAATGCACTTTTAAACGAAACTAAAACACATTACTCTTTAATTAGGCAACGTCGACGGGGAAGTAATAGGCAAAGACACCGCGCTTCGTGACTGGTACTAGTGCAGTTCCTCTGATTTTTTTCAGGCAGGGTTAAGAGCGAGAGGGAAACAGAAGGAGAAAAAAGAACAAAGAAAGAAAAAGGTTAGTTTTTTTCAGTGGGACTATGGCATCCCCAATATGTGTATGTAAAAAGGCTTAATGAAGAAGGGAGAAGGAGATGAGTCAGAGGAAGGTCATGAAGTACTTGGCTTATCAGATATGGGACCCTAGCACGAAACATCGATATATCCATTTTATCGATGTCGGTAATTTGGAACCTTTCCCGAGCCCGACTGCAGATTGCCAACGAACAAACGACAGTTTGCATCTACTAAATCAAGCATGTTTATTCGACGCGAGTTGTCGTTTGTTCGTTGGCAATCTGCAGTCGGGCTCGGGAACGATTCTAAATTACCTTGATTACCAGATTACCTTTAAATTTTATTTTATTGTAAAACAAAAAACTTTAAAGTGCTCTGGTGTAAACTTCCCGAACATGGCGCTTCAGCACTTTTATTTTTCCGGAAACGATATGAGTATCATATAGCCTCTCTTTCAAGTCTTAACCTCCAAGCAATCCCTCTTAAGAACCGATGTTGAACGATTCCATAAATCATTTGTAGTATTGCTTGTATTGGAAAGCTGACAAGAGAGTATTTTAATGTGTTAACCCCAAATATATATTTATTTTTATATAAACGGAGTGAATCAATGACAAAAATATACATTTGATAGAAAATTCAAGTCAAAGCCTAAACAAGATTCAGATTTACTATCCCAAATGATAGTTTGCCTGCGAGAAGAGAGGGTACTTTTTATATATATATATATATATATATATATATATATATATATATATATATATATATATATATTTTTAGTAAATACCGCACAAGAGTCCCAACTGCTCCCAACCGTCTAGAGCCAACGGGACTATGGCATTCAAAATTGGAGTAAGTTGTGAGGCTGAATGCAGTAGGGAGAGGAAGGAGATGGGGAAGAGAAAGGTTGGGAAGTACCTGGCTATTCAGATCTGGTCACCAAACATTGGTAAAGAAAGACATTTCAAGCAACGTTTCGATTCTGAATGGTGGTCTTTCACCAGGGCGATACTTGGAGTATCTACCACTCTGGAACGTGTCGCAAATAAACCATATATAATTTAATGTTAATTAAATATTTTATGATACATTAATCAAATAAAATGTATTTGTGCACGCCGGGTTTGAACTCGCCACCTTTAGATTCGTAGTCGAGCGTCCTACCACTTGACCACGGAGGCCGTCAGGTGATTTTCAGAAAAACATAATAATTTTCAATTGATTTCAAATAATAGCCCACCTGCGACAAGAGAGGGAAACAGAGGAAGGATAAATAAGATTAAAAGCTGGGACATTCGAGAATCGTTTGACTGAAAAGCCATTCGTGTTTTTTCCGATAGGGATATTCGTAGACGAATTCAACCGCTCGCCTTTTCAGAAAAGCTTTCCAACTTACACAGGCGAATAAAGCAGGAGGCTTTCGAGAATGCCGCCTTTGGCAGGAAGCTGCTTTGTCGGCCGCGCGACCGCAACGTGTGGACAAATAATAATACGGGAGTAATCGAATTCCGCAGTGCCAAGCAGCCACCTCTAAATTTGAAAATTTTCCACATTCAAAACGGCCAAACGCGTGCGAAGGCTCAAAGTTCAAAGGAGGCATTTGTTCGAGAGGTCTTGAATAGAGCATAGGTGAAAATGTACTTTGATTTCTGGTCGGAGACGCTCCTTTGAAGTCCTGAAACGTTTCTTACGACGCTACGTGTGGAAGAGATAAATCTTGTCTACAAAGCGTAAAATCTTATTGCGTGTTTGAAGTGGTAAAAACACTCGACCGGCGAGTTCTGATGTCATAAAAACGTTTCACACACCGAAAGTCAGCGACAGCGTACAAAATATTACATTATTGATAGACAATCCACACCTCCTGGAATGCTATAAGTTGGTTGTGCCAAACAACTACTGCCAGGGGCGACACCACGATCTGCAGTGTATTCCACATGGCAGAACAGACGTGTTGGCTCAGCACAGCATGACACGGGGTATGGTACTACTAAATAACATGTCTCTTGATATCTTCAACATAAACCTTAAAGATTTATAGAGGCATGTTAACAATATCTCTTAATACATTTGCTTGTTAGAACATCCACATGCATAAACACGCCAATGTGAAAAGCGATGGAACTATTCAATGAAACTGCATATACTTTATATATATTTAGATGCACATATATAGAGTTCTGTCACTGTGTCTCGTACAAGAGTGGTCATTAGGTACATAACGATCTGCATACTCTTAAATAAAATATTTTTTTACACACCTTTTTTCACTTGCCAATTCAATGATTATCTCATAACGTGTGTATAAGAATGAACCTTTCATATATCTTATATTTTTGTTTTTCATTTCACACATTATTTGCGTTATTATATCATATATAGTGCGTCACACTACTTCATGTACTTATATAACTCCTTGGATATATAATACCTATATGTCTATATGTGGGGTGTTAATAAAATGTTTAGTTTCTGCATGTATCTACAATATTTTTATATCATTCATCTCTTGATGTATTTGGTGAACAACTGTTTTTATGAGATCTTTGTTAGATAAATAAAAAATTAATGTAGTTTTTCCGTTCAAAATTTCAGAAACAATGTTCTTTCAGCTGTCAATTTAATTACCATGCAAGTATGGAAGAGCTGTTTAACAGAAATTCTATGTATTAAAGAAGCCATAATAATCGTACGGTGAGCTCTGGCGTAGTAAAATTTGCACAGCAAATTCTGCCTGGAATTTCTAAATCAATGCAGCCATTTTCATCCAGCCAAATATAAAGCAGAAAATCTGTGTGCTGAGACAGTAAAACTCTCGTTCCGTGATCATAAAATTTTCACTGCATATTTTGTATGTATTTTGTTGGATCAAGATAACTATTTTTAACTCGCAACGCCATATCCATCGAAAGCTACCATACTATGAGGTATAATAAAGGATAGCTTTGTGCTGAGACAGTTATTAAAACCTCTCAATCCGTAAGCTTCGGGATTATGAAATTTTCACACCATATTAAGTATGTATTTTATTAGATCAAGACAGCTATTTTTAGCTCGCAACGTCATATCTATCGTAAGCTACCATATTATAAGGTATAAAAAAACTGTGTGCTGACAGTTAAAAAAACTCTCAATCAGTGAGCTCCGGGGTGATGAAATTTGCGCAGCATATTCTGTCTGTATGTTTTATATCGACGCAGCTGTTTTGAGTCATCTGAACATTCTTTTGAAAACCTTTTTATATGTTACATTTAGCAATACTAACCTTAATCTTACATTATTTATGTTGAAGGATTGAACTAGGATTAATATTTTAGCTGTGTGATTATTTGTTACTTTATCTTATCATCTTTATAAGGAGCACTGTGAAGAGTCATTTAAAAATCTGACCTCTGACCCCGGGTCACAAAATCTTTTTTAAAAGTTTATCCTAAAAGATACGTAAGGTTATTATTATTGTTATTTAAATGCCAAATTGAATTTTTTTAAAGTCTGAAAAAATGTCAATTATTTAATATATAACATTGATTTTTAAAATTACACCTTCATCCGCAATGTCCTAAATCACCAAATTGTGACAAAGGGAATAAAATTCAAAAGGTAACCCTGCGAAAAAAAATGTTTTTTTTCAAAATCTCATATCATTCGAGTGACCCTTTTGTAACATTATGAATGTAAAAAGGACAGATTAAAACCCTTTTCGCCTAAAACGGTAATTCCCTTATTTTTTATCTGTTAAATAAAAGATCAACCCTTAATGTGGGAGACATATTGTCACCCTACGAATCGGGAATGTAAAAACTCAGTTTACATTTTTTGAGGATAATAAACTTGGTTTTTCTGTATTATTTCATATTTAAAAGTTTTTTTTTACAATATTTCCTGTGTTCTGATATTACTTTAGTATTTACTTTTTAGACAGCCTCCGTGGTCAAATGGTACGACGCTCGACTACGAATCCAGAGGTCGCGGGTGCAATCCCGAGGTGCGGATTTCATTTTATTTATTAACATGTCATTCATATAAAAACGAAATGTAGTATATTTGCGGCACGTTCCAGAGTGGTAGATACTCTATGTATCGCCCTGGTGAAAGACCACCATTCAGAATCGGAAGGTCGGGAGCAGTTGGGACTCTAGCATGGTAGTATTCACTATGAAAAATAAATAAATAAACTAGAATTAAAACGTTACGGGTATTTCCTGATATCTAAGGGTTCTAGACCAGACGTGGTGGCCAAAATCAACAGACCCATTAAATGTGGCTCGCGGGCCAAACTCAGCCCGCAGACCGCAGGTTGAAAGCTCCTGTTATAGAGCTTTCTACGTCAATGCTTTGCGGAGCTTTTGCGGTCAGCGGCACTATATTCTATGGAAAGAAGCATGCATGAGTAGGGTGTCCACAGTGCATATTCTAATTCGCGGGATAAATCGGATTACTCCATCTGCTTCGGCCCCAGGTGACCATACATCACTGTAATTTATATGGGACCGGGACACCGTATTCATTTCATAAAATATTATGGCCGCTTGCACACTGACTCAGTCGTGCGGCGTTTTGAATGGATTGCTCTAGGAAAAATTTCAGCAAAATTTATAACGTAAATATATTTTAACAAGAAAAACAAAAGTGAAAATAATTTCCTTAACACAATCTTCCTAATCTCCTTTCTCTCTTCACTTCCTTCAGGTTCACAAAATTCCTGAAATTGGGAATGCCAAAGTTCCACTGGCTCCAGGCAGTTGAAACTCTTGTGTGATAAAAAAAATAACCCTATAGGTTTCCCTTCTCACCTTCCTGCTGCAGAAGCCACTGTCGCTTTCGCCAATATGACTGAGCGACTGCTATGTTAAAATTCGACACAAACATATCACAAACGCGACTGAGCAAATCTTTTGCTCAGCGGTATATTTACATTAATTTTAATAGTATTCGTAAGAAATAATTAAACATATGAACGTTTAAACAAACGAATAGGTGACACGTTTTTTTAAGTATGTGTGCTATAGAAACGAAATCCCCGAGGCGTACGTGTGACAAAACCATGTGTTACCGTCGTACGAATATGGAGTTACGAAAATATTGCACGCCAAGCGTAGCGAACAAGATTAAAAAAGGGCCGCTCAGATGAAAAACCAGGTTTAAAAATAATAAAGGCTGATTCACACCAACGTCCGGTTCCGCTCAGTGCCGATATTGTTCCGCAAGAGAGCTTATTGATATGGTATGAATATCAATCAAGGAGTATGTGCCAAGACAAAGTTGTATGGCAGTATATCCTTCTGCCCACCCTTGTGATATTTAACTACTTATTTAGTTAAATAATTATTTTGAAGTGTAAAAATACTTACAACGCAGATTTTTTTTTTAAACCATTTTTTTATCACTAAATAATATTTTTATTAATTAATACTTAATAATAATATTATTTAGTGATAAAAAAATGGTTTTTGAAAAAAAAAAATCTGTGATGTTAGTATTTTTACAATTCAAAATAATTATTTAATTAACTAAGTAGTTAAATATCACAAGGGTGGGCAGAAGGATATACTGCCACACAACTTTGTCTCGGAACATACTCCTTGATCGATATTCATACCGTATCAATAAGCTCTCTTGCGGAACAATATCGGCACTGAGCGGAACCGGACGTTGGTGTGAATCAGCTTTAAAATGTGAATTTCGAGAGTCCCAGTAGCCAGTGGGACTATGGCATTTTAAATTGGGGTATGTTGTTAGATTCAAGGTAGTTGGGAGAGGAAAGAGATGGGAAAAAAGAAGATAGGGAAGTTCTTGGTTATTCAGATCTGGTCGCTAAACACGGCTAAAGTAATTTAAAGCAGTGAATCACATACTTGAGTCAGGTCATGTAAAAGAGTCAAAATAATAGAAGAGTATGTATGAGACGATGCACGAATGTGAATAAAGAAAGGAGTCTGCGTCAATACAGAGTTGTGTGGCGGTTCATTCTCTCTGCCTCTGAAAACGGCGTGATGATTAGTTAGTTACTCATACATGACATAAAAATGTAAGCGATATTGGTTTATGCATTTTAGCATGGAAATTAAACATACGAGGCGATAGTAAATACAATATAATATATAGTTTTCGTAAAAAGCATTTACTTTGTGGCTTGCCATATTTATAAATAAGACAGATAAAATTTGTTTATAACCACTTTTAGTATTCAATATTATGCAATTAGAAATAAGAAAATCATCAAATAGTAAATGTAGTATTTTGAATAGTTAAATGAATTTATCTAATAGTCCTATCCTAGATATATTTCCAGTGAGCCGCTCTGTTATTCCGATAAACCCCTCAATTACCCCTTCTCCTTCCCATTCCAACTCCTAAATATGTATATTTTATATATATCTCAGTACTTTGCATTTTAGGTTAATTTTAATATTGTCCTGATGATGGAAGGGTGCTTCCGAAACCGGTCGACATAATATTCAATAATTAAAGTGTTTATAAACGAAGTTTATCTGTTTTATTTACAAGATAATATATTTGCCACTGGAATTAGCATACTTTAATTGGAACCGCTAGATAATTCAGCGTAAAACGAATTAAAATTCGACACTTTCCATAAATTCCCACCGTTAAAGGGTACATAGTAATAATAAAAATAGTTTGTTTTATGAATTAAAAAAAAAAACTGTTTTTTATGTTATGAAATGCAAAATTACAAGGGTACAAAATAAAATCGTTTTATTTTGTACCCTAATGATGCTTAGGCTAAGCGAAACCGGTCGGATATAAAAAATGTTAATAAAATCCGTGATCTAACACAAAGTTATTGTTTCATTTAATTAAATATGTCAAACCGCAAAGTGATTACTTTCGACGAAAATATGTTATTTTTCCCTCAGTCTCAAATGTGCCAACTGTATAATAAGATAGAGTGTGCTGATGTGGACATTTTTCTCGATGATTTGTACAGTTTCAGAAAAAATGTCCTGCTATTGCTTCAAAACATGTTACATCGTTTGGGCTAATTATATAATTATATTGGGTATGTATTCTTGTCTCTCTTTGTTTGTATTATTTATCATTGATTGAGTTTTTGTTTTTATATTTGATGTATCCTTTGTAATTGTATTTTTTTTTAACAATTATTGTACACTAACTGAGTTTTTTATAACTGGATTGTTTTCACGTGAGTGAGAACATCTGTTAAAAACCAGTATAAATAAATCAATGTAATACGTGTGGTAAATTACATACAATTTTGCAATAGAATTACAAATCCAGATTCACGGATATTTAAAAAAATATTATTTTATATGGTTCTTTACTAGCGAGTGTTTATTGAATGCTTTCTTCATTGTATAATATTATTTACCAGTACAAACAATAATACACTTATCGTCATCTACTCACAGAACTGTCTTTGTAATTAACTCCTTACAATACATCGCATTTACACAATACAACGCATTACTTAGTGAGTCAAAACTTCCAGTAGCGAACAAAACAATATTGGCAAAAGCACTTAGAGGATATTTTCACCACAGCTTCGTAAACCATTAATTTGTTTGATTTGAATAACCTTTTTTAAGCTTTATTCCACTGTGATTTTACCGGTAGACCGTACCGGTATCATCCGGTTACAGCCATATTTAGACTGATACATTTTTTGAGTATTTTACACTTATAAAAAAAAAAAACATTGGTATGTAGTTTTATTATTAGTAAATTTGAAAAATATCTTTTGCTCTACTGTACATAAAAAAACATGATATATAAATGTTTATGAAAATTAATTATTATCCATTCCTAGCCTCCGAAAATGTACAAATACCGTAGATCAGTCATTCCCAAAGTGGTCTATATCGACCCCCAGGGGTCGATTCCAACCCTCAAGGGGTCCGCGTCAATGAAAAAAAAAATTGGGGGTGCATGAGACGTAAATGGGGGTCCACGAGAGTGGATTCCATTTAGGCAGGCCGTCACCAAAATTTTGGCTTCTCGCAAACTTCAAGAACTACTTCCTTTTGCGGCAGTTCCAACTTCATTCAATTCTCATTGTACAAATCTTCAATTGAAGTTGGTAGTTCCGTTGGTGCGAACTACTTCATTTTGCGGCAGTTCATATTTTTCAATTGAAGTCGGACTTCAATGAAGCACTTTATTCTAAGTACTTCAATGGAAGTTTGAATTCAAAGAACCAAAGAACTACAAAGATTTGGCGAAGAACTGCTTCTTCTTCAGTTTCATTTTTTGTCGATTTGCTAGTACTTTTTTGGGGTGGAACTTTTGTCTATATGCTAGTACTTTTCGATTTCAAATCTCTACCAACTAGTGTTTTTTTTTCGTAGAGGAATTTTTGTTCATTTGCTAGCAGTTTTCGATTTGAGATCTCTACCAACTAGTACTAATTTTTGGCAAGTTCGACTTCAATTGAAGTGTTCACCGCGAAGAGTTCATTTCAAAGAACTAGCAGTTCCTGAAGCGTTCACAGAACTTTGAAATTTTCCCAACGCTAAAAAATAACAATATAAAGAAAGCAGGGGTCTATAAAAAACAGTAAAAATCGGCAAGTGGTCTACGGGACAAAAAAGTTTGGGAACCTCTGCCGTAGATTAAGGCAATCCAATCGATACATATTTAAAGAAATTAAGCACTCCTTACTGTTCCTGTTCAGATTTATCCAACAACAACAAAAACATCGTCAAAAAGCATGTTTTATTTTATTTCGTCAGGCACGAATATAAAAATATAATTTCCAGTCCAACTCTCAAAAAAATAATTTGGCACATTATACAATAAAAGCTGTTGCAAAAAAGGTTCTTAAGTAGAAGATTTTACTATTTTTACGGGTGTGAAACATTATTTTTTCCTAGGCTTATCAAAAAACTTGCTGAAAAAGGGCACGGTTAAAGCAAAGGCCAAAACGTTATACTCGCAGTATTTAATCGAAGCATTTATAATCTTTCCAGGCGATCGAATTTTCAAACATTAATCACATCATTTTGCATTATTTCAAATTACATAGCTTTAATGAAAAAAAAGAGGGTTGAAAAGTAGATAGTGAGGCCATATGATGACTTGATTTGATTGGGCTTTGTATTTCTGAAAACATAAAACTTTCAGGGTTTTTCATAGAAACATATACAAGCTGAACATACTATGTGCAATAATCCAATCACAAAGGAAAGCAGTAGTAAAACTATAACTATGCAAACCCATTTTCAAAACGTATACAGATTTTTTTTTTAAATGAAAGTTCTTTCTTTTTCAATTAAACAGTCAATTTATATTGCTTTAGGAATTTTAAAAATTCATAGGAAAATATATATTATTTTCATGTTGACTATTTGACTTTAACCCCAAAACAAACATGTAAAATTTCATTCTAAACACACGCTTGTGGTTTTTTTAGACATTTCAATATGTCGCACTTTTAAATTGTTTGCTCTTAAAATATTTTCTATCGTAAAAAATTATTTGCTATTAGTGCGAGTTTGTTCGAACTTATGTTACATTTGATATCGCGACAATTCAATGATTGGCGCCATTTTATTTTTTCAACATTCAAACGGTACCGTTAAATGCCAATTATCGGTCCGTTACAGCTTTTAGACAATTTTTTATCAGCTGAAAAACATAACGGTCACCTTGTTATGCTGGTGGAAAAACACCATTTAGAATCGAGACATTACTTAAAATGACTTAAAAATTTAAAATGGCAGTGTTTGGTGACCAGATCTGAATAACTAGGTGCTTTCCAACCGCAATCTTTCTCATCTCATTTCTTTCCCCATTCCAACCAGCCTTACAAAATACCTCAAATTGAAGATCATGGAATCTCACTGGCTCTGGACAGCGAGGACTCTCGTGCGGTATTCAAATAAATAAGGAAATCAAAAAATTACTTCGTATAAGACCACGGATATTATTTAAATTTTTACGGCCGAACGGTTTCGCTTAGCCTAAGCATCATCAGGGTACAAAATTAACTAAGCAAAAAATACAAAGTGTGCGGTTATATACATGCGGGTACAAACAAAGGGAGAAAAAAATATAAAATAACAGAACAATGAGAAAGCGATAGAATAAGATTTTAATTTTAACAAAAGAACAGAGAGAAAGAGACAGAGAGAAAGAGACAGATAATATGAATTAAAAGAGACAAAACGTCAACTGAGAAGGTGATTAAAGAATAATGATAATTTTTATGAGTTTATAGAAAACATTCCTAATATTGGACTACTGGACAAATTCACCTGATTATTAAGAGTATGACTATTAATTTGAATGGCTTTCTTTATTTCTAGTGCTTCTAAATTATTTAATCTGTTGCTATGATCATTTTTGTGGAGAATATGAGCACCGGTGCGTTTATTGAAGGTATGATCTTTATCAATAAAATAATTAGCGAATTCATATAAAGCGTGGTCATTTTACGGGTTGTCTTACCAATATAAAATGCAAAAAATCACTAAAAACCAACTTATAAATTCCCGAGTGACTTGGTTTGTCATCTTTATCTTTAGAATTGATGAGAAATTTACCTATATAATTAATAATTATCGTGGATTTGTACGTTTTTTTTCATTTCTTTAAATATGTTGAGCTTAAAAGTGATTGCTTTCTACGAAAATATTCGATTAATGTTAAAAAAAAAAAAGAATTTTGATCTGGTTACTGCGGTCGCTGTTAAACAACGCTGTAACGAATAAAATTCAACGTGTGACACGATGCGACAAACATTTACGGTCATGTTAATCGGACTGGGTGTTTTTTGCAGTGGTTACACATGCCTGTAAACATCGAATACGACGCGAATTGACGCGCTTTTGCCACATTTCGAAATAATAATAATAATTGCACGTGTCAAAAAGCGCTAATCTCTTCGGGGACTTTGGGAGCACCGGGTGGTTTGATTGAACCGTTCGCGAACGGATTTGTGACAAACCAGTCTTGTTGTTGTCTGTCATATTACGATTATTATCGGGATTATGACATTGTTGTTGAATTATGATTTTGATTATCAAAGATACGAATCGGACTAGAATGGCCACTACATTATTCTTATTAAATAAAAGAATACTTTGTTTTAAAACCTCAGAATTTATTATGATGAAGTCCAACCGGTTTCGCTTGGATCAAGCTTCGTCAGGGCACATATAATAACCAAAAAAAAAAAACAGAGTTAACAGGTATATATAGGTACAACAGTTAATGATAGAGTGATCATCATAATAAATTCTGTGGTTTTAAAACATAGTATTCTTTTATTTAATATAATGTCCAACCACCATGTGATTGCTTCTTACGAAAAAACATTATTCTTAATTGATAAATTGCATTTTCAATTATTTACGGCATACATAGATATCGATTGTAACCTCAGAGCAATAATATACAAGAGAGAGCGCTGCTGGAGTCAGTTTTGACGAGCTTTGCCGGACTCGGCTAGACCCGGGCGTGGCTAAGACTATGGCTAAGGTATTTATACATCCATTCGTAGCATATGTCGACATAATGTTTTTGTTTATTCGTATGACCACTTTTTCACAGTATCGTTACAAACAAAAATATAGCGTATCCTAAGAACCGTTGACTTATGTCCATTTATGTCTCACATCAAAACGTGTGGGCGTAGTCATCGGAGACGCGGGACACGAAGAACATTCTAACAATACTTTAAAGTGGTGTGATAATTTGGGAAATTTTGCTGTCTCTTTGTTTCTCATGGTGTACGACGTAAAAACCGGGAGAAAATGATTAATCCCTATTTTGCATAGGTTGGGAAAAAGAATTAGCTCTCTCTCCATAGATTGGTACTCTAAGATACCAACCCTGATGTATGACAGTGAGGCATATTGTCCTGGCAGAGGAAAGATTAAACTGGACTGTATGCTGTAGAAATGAAATCTCTGAGGCATACGTGCGGTAAAACCATATAGACCGTGGTAAAAGTGTGCTTATCCGGAAAGAATGCAACCTTACGACCCAGAGTCAAGGATTTTACCACCCTACTACGGGGTTCAATTGCTCTTTAACTGAGTCTTCACCCAGATAATTTAATATCATTGGTTGCACTATAAAATGCGGTTTTCCTTTATTAACTCGCTTATCCCAAAGCGGTTAGCGAAACACACGTTCGGTTATGTATTTCAGTATTTTGTATAGGGGTTCGGTTACAGCGATACTGGTTAATTAGAAAACCCGCATAACGCGTCGGAAAATTTATATTAAATAACTTATTAATGGTACAAGTGCCCAAGGTGATATATTGAAAGTAGACAACTTGACATTGCGATATTTATGAATAGATTTACATTTAAATTTCACGAAAATTTGAGGAACTGCATAGCATATCGTCGCCGGAAAGGCAAAAGGGCTGAAGCGTCATTTTGGGAAGTTTACAACAGAGCACTTTAAGATTTTTTTTGTTTTACAATAAAATTCGTAAATGTTGTACCTGGTTAGATTTTGAAAAATAAAGTTAACTCTATGTTTTCACTGAGTTACCAGAAGCGACAAAAAGCAAAAAAACGTCCCAAACTTATGTCGCTCGAGTCGAACCCTCTCCCAAACGGTAAATATATTTTTTAAGATGGCTGAAGGGCCACAAAAGTCTTCAGAATCAAACAAGAGTTAGGGCATTCGATGCAGAAAAAAAAACTGGACAGAACTACATATCAAACTCACTTTTGGCCGATTTAAGTGTCGATTAAGCCCTTTTGACTTTCCAGCTATGTAAATATGTTTTTTTTTTAATATGCTGGGTTTTTGATGGATTTACCACACCTGAGTGAGAACAATCCAATTATGAAACTCAGTTAAAAGATAAATAATACAAAAGAGATACAAAATAACACTACAAAGGAAAATAAAAAGATAACGGAAGAGAATAATTATAAGAAAATATAAAGATATTTCGATGCCAGTGTAAAAAAAGTTTTGGAATTAGTTTAATTTTTTATTTATACGTAGTAACGTAATTTTGCGCACTTGAGGTAAATTAGGCATGGGCCTGGCAGAAGAATGATAAAATTAGACTGAATGCTGTAGAGATGAGATCCTCGAGGAGCAGGTTTTAGATCTTTTAAACACATCTCGATGCTTTCTGTGAAAATTCCGTAAATGTAAAAAAATTGACATTATTAAAGCACGTGTATCTTTCTAGACATAATTTTAAATATTATTTTTAACTTTGACGAGGTACAGAAAGGCTGATGAGGATATTGAAAGGAGGGTGAATGCAGGAAACTCCATTAATTGAGGACTGAGCGCTGTTGGCGCAAATACAAAAATGTCTGAAGAAGCGAGGCTAGCAATACACAAAGGAGTGCTGATACCAACCCTAATGTATGGCAGTAATGCATGGAACTGGCAGAGGAAGGATGAAAGTATACTGAATGCCGTAGAAATGAGAACCCTGAGGCGTATGTACGTAAAACCATGTATGACCGTGAAAAAGTGGTTATCCGGAAAGAATGCGAGGCTGGTGTAAGCGTAATGAATAGGATCAAGAAAGGGACGCTTTGATGTTTTGGGCATGTAGAGCGAATGAACAGAGTGTGAAAAAAATATATGACACGAAAGTGAATGGAAAAAAAGAAGTCGGGGACGCACGAGGAAGACATGTCACGATCAAGTGAATAAATTTGGATTATTTTGAGGTAGATACCTATCGCCCTGATGAAAGGCCACCATTCAGAATCGAAACGTGGCTTGAAATAGATTAAGCCGTGTTCAGTGGCCAGATTTGCATAGCCAGGGACTTTTTAATCTTCCTCTCACCCATTTCCTTCACTTAAATTCAATTTAAAGTATCCTTCGTCGGGTTTCGAACCCGCATCGTCTGCATTCAAAGCCGAGGATCTTAACCGCTCGACCTTCCAGGTCGTAAATGTTTTGTATCACGGCAGTATAGTTGCGATAGTGTGACATGAGACGACATATGAATATGAACCGGTTAGTTTAGGTAAGGTTAGGTTAGGTTAGTTAGGTTAGGTTGAGTGGACAAACGCGTCGGATTCCCACCCGGGCGTCGTGGGTTCAATTCCTCTGCTAGCCAAGTCCTCCCTCAATGCACAAGCAACATCTTCCGCTCATAAGGTTGGCATTAGGAGTTTTACAAATATTGTTAGGTTATTTGTAACTAGGGAATTTTATTTATTTATTTAGGCCCGTTATAGGCTTTTATAAAATGTAAACATTTAAAAAAAACAATAACCTCATTAGTGCAAAAAAATATTGTAAAAAAAAAAAAAAACAATAACCTCATTAGTGCAAAAAAATATTGTAAAAAAAAAAAACAATAACCTCATTAGTGCAAAAAAATATTGTAAAAAAAAAAAAAAACAATAACCTCATTAGTGCAAAAAAAAATTGTAAAAAAAAAAGAGTATTGAACAGCAGATACAAAATATTGCAGATAAAAATAACTAAAAATAAAAAACAGGTTCAAAAATATTGTAAAAGAAAAGAAAAAAAATAATATTAAATAACAGGTCTTTGTCTTTCTTTTTAAAAAAAGAAAATATATTAAACATGGAATATCTGCGAGTACAGAGTTGTGTAGCGTTCCATTCCCCCTGCCTACCGCTGCGGAAAAACAGCCTGAAGGTTGGAATTTAGTTTGTTACCAAGGTAAATCACAATTTTTTTTCTCAGCACCAATCCCAAAGTTCAAAAGTTAAGGCTCTCAAGCAAAAGGCTAGGCCTAAAAGGGATCGTTTCAGGACCGATTCACACAGATCGGATCCGCCGACGGTAGATATAGTTAAAGACAAAGCCGTGTATATAACGAGGAACGTTCCGCGACGGAATCTATTCACTGCCTACCCCGTTATGTACTATATAATCGCGTGGTAATAATAATTTCCCGGGACGAGGGGACCGATGGGGGTGGTGCAAACGAAACAGGGGTGTAAAACCTTTTACAAATAAAAATCAATAATCTAAAACACAAATATGAAACAGAAAAAAAAATAAAATATTATGGTCACAACCGAGACTCGAATTCGGATCCTCTCTCAGAATAATAATATACAAGAGAGAGCGCTCCTGTAGTCAGTTTTTATGAAATTTGCCGGACTCGGCTAGACCCGGGCGTGGCTAGGACTAGAGCTAGGGTATTTATACATCCATTCATAGCACATATCGACATAATGTTTTTGTTTATTCGTATAACCACTTTTTCACAGTATTTTTATGAACAAAAATATGCCATGACACCTAATAAACCGTTGAGTTATGTTCATATATTTCGCGTATCAATACGTGTGGGGAGAGTCAACAGAGACACGGGACACGAAGAAGATTCTAACAATACTTTAAAGCGGTGTGATAATTTGTGAGATTTTGTTGTCTCTTTCTTTCTCATGGTGTACGACGTAGAAACCCAGAGAAAGTGATTTATCCCAAATTTGTATAGGTTGGGTAAAAAGAATTAGCTCTCTCTCCATATATTGTTACTTCAAGGATCCCCTCTACTCTATTCGGGAATAACGAATCAACCAATTCAGCCATTGGGGCGTTATCAGAAACCGACATTTTTAATCGATCTCATACTTTCCATTGAAGACAATGAAGAAAAAACAATGTCAATATTGTTTTTTTTAAACTTTTCTCCGCCGATTTGGCTGCTATCCTTTATTATTGATATTATTTAAAATATTTATTAAAATAAGCATTAATTCTTTAAAGCTAATTGTAATTACAGTTTAACGGTACAAGTACCTTTCAATTTACAAAATAAATCAGTAAAAAATAAAAGTTCAATTTATAATTAACATAAACATGCTTATATGAATATTTAACTGTCAAACATTTAACTGCTTTTAAAAACGTGTGTTAGATACTCTAAGTATCGCCCTGGTAAAACATCACCATTCAGAGTCAAAACGTTGCTTGAATTGGATTTAGCCGTGTTTGGTGACCAGATCTGAATAGCCAAGTATTTCGCAAACTTCCTCTTCCCCATCTCCTTCTTCTCCCCACTACCTTCCACCTCACAACAAATCCCAATTGGGATGCCATAATTTCACTGTCAGTCAGGACTCTTGTATGATTTTCACCATAAAAAAGATCAAAAAACATGTTTAAAGCTTATTCTGCGTATTGATTACACAACCTTCGTGATTATATTTCACAAAAATTGCGCTTTATAAATTATACAAGTCTTATTATAGGCTATGTATACGAGAGTTTAGGATCGAATTGTTTTTGAAATTACAAATAAAAATTGGGATTTTTTTTGGGCATTCTTATAGTTGATCGCAGTGATGCTAGCCAACCTCCGATAGAAGAGGGCACGAGTAGAAGAGAAGTAGTAAGGTATAACCATAGTTGGTCAGTGAACGGTGATGTGATTTTTTACAGAAGATTAAATCAATATATAAGGCAGACACACACCGTAAGATAAAATGGGTGAGTGGGCAAATTGAATTCCTTCCTGACTGACCCTTGTCTGTGATGGTATTATACTTTATTCTGTGTACCAAATCACATTAAATTCAGTCCAACAAACCAGATAAATAGAATTATAAGAAATTTGTAAATTACAAATCTCTTTTTCACATAGGTGCATACTTTAGCTCAATTGCGTCGCAGGCTGATTTTTAAAAGTATTACAATTTTTGAAGCCATTTGAAAAAAATATTAAATGTAAGTAGTAGTATCAACTACTCCCAACTTTAGAGTAAGAATATATATGGGGAGAGAGCTAAATATTTTTATCCAACCTATACAAATTTACGATAAATCACTTTCTCCAGCTTTTTACGTCCTAAACCGTGAGAGAGAAAGAGAGAAGACAATTTGTCACATAATATCGCACCACTTTTAGGTATGTAAGCATGTTTTCCGTGTCCCGCGTCTCTGGCGACTCCGCCCACTGCGTTTTGTTATGCGACATAACCGAGCGGTTTTCGATGTTATATCCTACAAATAAACAAAACATTATGTAGACATGTGCTATGAATGGATGTAAAAAGGTGTGTCCATAAAAACCCTAGCCACGCCCGAGTCAGAAAAAAATCAACAATCCTGAATACACTGTTTCGCAAAGCTATCCCTCCTGTATATTATTGCTCTGAGGTCTCAATTGTGATAATATTTAGTCCCTTTTCAATTGTTTACAGAAATAGAATCTTTCTTGCAAGGACTACCTTCCAAGTATCAGAGCCTACTACGAAATCTCACCCACTGTTCTAAGGCGTACCGAATCTCATAACATTCTCCTTTAATATCACATAAATAATTGATTACACCATATTATTACTGATCCGAAAGCCTTATTTTCATTCGGTAAACCAAACAATCGATTTACGCAAGTACCATAAATTAATTTCGCATAACGTCCAATCGTTTCGAATGCCATAATCGAGTACCCACGAGCAAGACAGAGGTATGTATATACATACACATATATATATAGTATATAGAAAGAGAGGTATAAATCAGTGAGGCACAACCTTTTTGACAGAAGGGCAGTGTATAAAATTTCCAATTGTTTTAACTTATTTACACGTATATGCGTTTTTTTAATGCGGTTTTTTGCCAGCTTGTCATTTCTTCCAAACAATCCAAGATTAATAATGGGTATAAAAAATGTTTCAATATATATTTATATATATATATATTTACATAATTTTCTTTGTGAGCACGTACATATGTACGAAGGCGAACTTTTCAAAACTGCACCTGATGTGTTTAGAAAATATCAAATAAAAAACACTAATCTTTTCAAATCTAGACAAGCGATAACCGTTTGCTGGCGGTACAAATTTGTACCTGTATTTAAAATTTTATTTATCTTATATACCAAAAACAATTTTTGACATATTATTCCTGCAAGTACATTATTGGACATTATTTTATACGTAGGCTTGTTTCTATCGCTTTTTATAAAAATCTCATACCAGGGGAACAAGTTTTGAACCTTAAGCTGGCACATGGTTAGTAGATTTATTTTAGTGGTTGTTTGAAAAAAATATTGTTGTGATAATGGATTAGGTATGCGTGTTAATGTTTCAATGAGTATTATAATGTCATCTAATAATGCCATTATCTGTTGAAATTGTAGGATATTATAAAATAAACCACTTTATTATTTTTTTACAAATATGTTCCGGGTGAATTTTTCTTATAAGGAGTTTTCCGAAAATTAAAACAAAAAAAAAAGATTTCTTAGTTATAAATAACAGATAATTTCTATAATAGTTTGTGAACGTCCGCTTAATCTATGTTCGAAGATAAAGTGCCTACCTATAATGTATTTCAGCAGTAATTATTCTATATTTAAAAGGGGTGGATTAAAGCAAACAATATTTTTCTTGGTAAGTCAAGTTACATCTCGTGATTTTCCAAGGATAACAACGACTTTGCCCATAAAATGTTGGTAATAAAATTTATGTTTAATTATCTCACGTTGTAATCAAGAATAAGGTTAAATGTGACAAAAGAAAGAATGCAGCTGACGGCTGATGCGTAGAAACGCATTTTGGTAGTGGCCGGAGTCAGTTAAACAAAGTCAGTTAGGTAAAGCTTTTTTTTTATATGAATACCGCACAAGAGTCTCAACTGCTCCTAACCGTCTAGAGCCAGTGAGACTATGGCATCTCCAAATAGGGTATGTTGTGAGGCTGAAGGTAGTGGGGAGGGGAAGGAGATTGGGAAGAGGAAGGTTGGGAAGTATCTGGCTATTCAGATCTGGTCACCAAACACGGCTAAAGCCATTTCAAGCAACGTTTCAATTCTGAATGGTGGTCTTTCACCAGGGCAATACTTAAAGTATCTATCACTCTGGAACGTGCCGCAAATATACTTTTTATTATGTTTTATATGAATCAAATGTGTTATGACACATATTAATTAAATAAAAGTTATTGGCGCACGCCGGCTTCGAACCCGCGACCTTTGGATTCGTAGTCGAGCGTCTTACCACTCGACCATGGAGGCCGTCAAAGCTGCGCAGTAAACGAAATTCCATCCGCATCATTTGATTTCTTGAGACCAATTAACCACTGAAAAGAGAATCCCCACAATCTAAACCAATTTGAAAGAAAAATGATGTCGTCAAATCAAATAAGACCCTAGGATCCAGTGGCCGAGTGGTAAGACGCTCGACTACGAATCCAGACGTCGCGGGTTCACACCCGGCGTGCGCAAATACATTTTGTTTCGTTGATATGTATCGTAACTCATAACACATTTAATGACAATAATATAATATATGATACGTTTGCGACACGTTTCAGAGTGGTAGATACTTCAGGTACCGCCGGGGGAAAGACCAACATTTAAAATCGAAAGTTACTTGAAATGGCTTTAGCCGTTTTTGGTGACCAGATCTAATTAGCCAGGTACTTCCCAACCTTCCTCTTCCCATCTACTTCCCCTCCCCAATACCTTCAGCCTCACAACACACCCCAATTAGGGATGCCACAGTCTCGCTGGCTCTAGACGGTTGGGAGCAGTTGGGACTCTTGTGCGGTAATCACATAAATTTAAAAAGCTAAGGAAAGCAACTGCAAAGGCTGTGCTAGGGAAGGCTCGACATACTGTTGATGGAGGCTTCTAAAATAAATTACGACAGAGACACCTGGAGGTGCCTCGTCGAAGTAATATGTTCCTTATCTAAATAAGACAATAAGAAAAGGATTAGATAAAATGAGGTCAGTTTAAAAATGTATTTTATTTACGCAGAAATGAATCACTTTGTGATTTGAGATCATGGCCAAAATTAAATCATCAGTTGTTATTATACTGACAAAAAGGCTAATGCAATAGATTCGACCCTTTAATAAAAAAAAATCTTGTTAAAATCGATAGCATGCGGTCCGCAAGCCGCATGTTTGACATCACTGTGTTAGAAAGAGACGGAGGAACACAAAGCCAAGCACCCTTAGCGCGATGCTGAAACAAAGAACGTTTCCGATCTTTTGTACCAGAAGACAGAGGTGAGCTGGATGTTATTGTATGGGCCCAGAGCCTGATAATATGCACCGTGGTGAAAGGAGGAATAGGTAGATCTCATCCGAGATTTGCAGGGTTCGGTTTCAGATCGGTTAGCGCGTGAATGGACCCCTTTGTCCTTTTCAATATTATGGATGTCGAATTGAACATTATAAAGGATGGAAATGAATGGTGGATAATTGTTTTTGAAAGTTGTGTTCGCTTTTAAATGGTTATTTTTAGTTAGTTAGGTCAGGACATAGAAATGAGACGGTTTAAAATTGATAAAATAGTGTGGGATGAAAATCCGCAGAGACCTCTGAACAAAGAATCACTAGAAGTGAGAGAAAACTGGACCCCAGGCAGGTCAATGAAAATGATTATCTGATCAAGAAAGAATTTCGACATTTTCCAACGTTTGATCAATTTCACCAGATGTAAGAAAAAATGAGCTTACTCCGGGCACACAGACACGCCCGCAACGCTAGGTACTATGTGTCTAGTGAATTCAACGGTCCAAAGATAAAATGTGAAAAAAAAACTTTTTTTTTTAATTTTCTGGATATTTATTTTTTTACATTGAATCTAAAAAAGGAGGCCTCGAGGAAAATAATTTCCCTCGTGGCCTATGTCATCTTTGGTGATGCTGTGTGGAGGGTATTTTTGGGGAAAGGAAGGTGTGAACCTGGGTCTTGAAGAGGCATTCATTGCATCATTCCATAGTCGAGCTGTTGAAAGTAGAACGAGTCGTAGAAGCCACCCGTTCTCACGTGACAAATGACAACCGTGTAAAAATTTTGAGCGCGCGTTTTGCGAGTTTCCAGACTGTGCACCGGTGCCCAAGGGATCAATGACACAAGTTTCTCAGAGCATCTCCCACTGAAATACCTGTAGAGCAAGGACAGCATTCTCCTCTGACGTATGTGCTCCGAAGATTGCAATCCCTTTGTTAAGATAGGAGAATATACCAGAATGACCGCCCGTTTTTTGTACAGAGTTTAGTGTTTAGTCTAGAGTTTAATGTCTAGACAGGGAAGCAAAAGAAACCTTTGTAATTAAATGAGACGCCGTGCACGGCGCTACCGTCACCAAACAGTCACCGACGCTTTAGTAACCAGTTGCTAGCAAAACTCGACCTGTCGACTTGTTTTTTACTTGAATCTTGAGTCGCTTAGTTTTTCGTCCGATCTAATATATAAACTTTTCTTGTCACATAATTTATTTATTAGAATAATATCGTTTATATTTATTTTCATTTCATTTTTATTCACGAAGATGAACGATCAACAAGTAAATACAAAACTAGTGGAAGAAGTAGAAAAATATCCCATTTATACATACAAGTAGCTGTGTGTGCGAAGCTGGGTCATCAAAGAGTAGGTAACCGGCTTGTAATCACAATCACAAATCGGTTCAGTTTCTTTTCAGTATCTCCGCGTGAATGCGGCCTTACACAGCCAAATGGTTTTGCAAAAAGAAATTGTATCTAAAACATCTATTGCGGCAACCCCCCGGGTGCAAAGTTAAGTGTGTCGATCTATTTTATGTTCTATAAACAAATTATCAAGTACTGCCATCGATATAGTTGATGGATGAAATCTCTCTTTTATCTTCAGTAAAAATCATGGAGTTTCCTTTCAAGACGGTGTCTCAAAAGGGTGTATTTAAATTTAATTCGTATTTCAAAGGAATTTGACGCTTTCCAGCGACGCAATGTGTCAGATTCATTTAATAATAAACTACATAGAAAGCGTTGGACAAGAAACTATGCTTTAATTTAAATTAATGTTTTAAACACAGTCTTATAAAAACAATTGATTTAAAATAAGTTAACAGGAGCATAGGAAATAACAAGAAACACCCTTGTTAACCCGATGTTGAACCGAATTCACATTATTTTCGCACTTACACATTTATACTGCAACATACATTCACTCTCCCTCTCAGACCAGATGTAGAGCGTGTCATTTTGTTGCATTGTACAGCTCTCTTTTTTCATACTCACTGTTAAACAAAGTACCTACCATTGTCTCACATAATTCATTCATCTTTCTTTTCGTTCTTCCTCTCACATTTCACGTGCCAATTCGACGTTGTTCACGTTTCGTCTTCTTTTTTGCGCTACCAAAAGGTTGGCGATGTGAAGGATAGCAAACCTCATCGACACACGAGTATTTTTAAGACGATGTATGAATGTGAATGAAACAAGGAGTGTGTGCCAAGACAGATTTTTATGATTGATTTTTTCTGCCTACCCCTGCGGAGAAACGGCATGATGGTGAGTAAGTTAGTTTGGAATTAACTTATTAAGGCTTTTTGCTATCATTTGTATTTATATTTTTTTTAACGACATATGAAACAAAAGATTTTTTTAGACGACATTGGAAACAAAAGCACAAAAATAAAATAAAATATAAGGCTGCCACCGAAAATTGAACTCAGAACCTCAGCTCTATCCAGGAGTAATGTATCCGCCAATTTACTAACATAATGAAACCTTTTTGGATACTCTCTGCAATTTTTATAAATTTCACATTTCCCAATTTCTTCCGATAAAAGCATCCATCTTTGTATTTATCTTTTTTTAAAGAAAGACAAAAGTTCCCAAGTTACGAATAACCTGACAATATTCGAAAAACTCTGCCAAAATAAGCGAAAATGTTGCATGTGCAATGGTGAAGGACTTTTTTTTACGTGAATTCCGCACTAGAGTCTCAATTGCTCTCCACCGTCTAGAACTAGTGAGACTATGGTATCCCCAATAAGGGTATGTTGTGAGGCACAAGGTAGTGAGGAAAGGAAGGAGATGAGAAAGGGGAAGGTTTGAAAGTACCCGGCTATTCAGATCTGGTCACCAAACACGGCTAAAGCCATTTTAAGCAACGTTTCAATTCTGAATAGTGGTCTTTCACCAGGGCGATACTTAGAGTATCTACCACTCTGGAACGGGGTGCAAATATACTTTTTATTGTTTTATATGAATTAAATTTATTATGACACATATTAATTGAATAAAAGTTATTGGCGCAAGTCGGGTTTGAACCTGCGACCTTTAGATTCGTAGTCGAGCCTCTAACCAGTCGACTATGGAGGCCGTCAAACTTAGCTAGCAGAGGAATTGAACCCACGACGCCCGTGTGGGAACCCGACACGTTAGTCCACTCAGCTACTAATCGGTAAAATTCTACGTAACTTAACGTTTAATTTAAATTTAAAATTACTTCAATCTCGCTTATTTCGAAATCGCTTTTTCTGTCTTGAATTCATGAGTTGTTGCAAAAAGTTGAAGTTCTCAAACTCCTACACAGCATAACCCAGAGACCTTTGAAATGGCATTCAACCAAAAAAAGACAAGTACCCCTTTGCTTGATCCCATTTTTTTTCAATAATTGTTCAAAAAGAGAGAAAGTTCAAACAGAAAAAATAGAACTAGGCCGGAAAGATCAAAAGATCAACATCGGAAATGACCTAACTGTTAAAAATAACGCTGACAAGAAAGATATTTTATTTTCGTAGAAAGCAATCACTTTTGTGGTTTGACATATTTAAGAAAATGAGAAAATAACTTTGCACAAGACCACAGATATTATTATGACTATCTATGACCGACTGGTTTCCAGTTATCAGGGTACAAAATTAAACTAAATAAAAATAATAAGTGTGCGGTTATATATACACTATCCAAAGAAGCAAAGCTAGCAGTCCACAATGGAGTGCTTATACCAACCCTGATGTATGGCAGTGAGGCATGGAACTGGCAGAGGAAGAATGAAAGTGGACTGTTGTGAAAATGAGATCCCAGAGACGTATGCGCGGTAAAACTATGTATGACCGTGTTAAAAATGTGGATATCCGCAAAGAATGAACGAAGAGAGGAGTGTGAAAAGATATATAATGCGAAAGTGAATGGAAGAAGACGTCGAGGACGCCCGAGGAAAACGTGGCACGATCAAGTGAATCAAATACTCGAATCGGGACGTGAAGAGTCAGAATGACAGAAGAGGATGTATGAGACGATGTATGAATATGAACGAAGCAAGGAGTGGGTGCCAAGACATAGTTGTATGGCGCTCCATCCTCTCTGCCTACCCCTCCGGAGATACGGCGTGATGGTTAGTTAGTTAGTTAGTTAGAGGAAGAACAAAATATAAAATAAAATAACAGAACAATGAGAAAACAATGGAATAACACTTAAATTATAACAAAGGAACAGAAAAGACAACTGATGATGTTTAGGCCAAGCGAAACCGGTCGCTTTTTAAAAATTAAAATAATATCCGTGGTCTTATACAAAGTTTTTTTTCATTTCTTACAAAAATATTACATAAAATTCGTAGATTCATCCAACTCATCACTACGTAACCCGTCTCCCCTTAGGTAATAACCCCCCCCCCCACCCGAAGGTGTATTCAAATGTAATTCTAAAGCCGTTGCTGTCAGCAATATCCCAAAATACAGGGTGTTGCAGGACGCACCCGAGAGACTTTAATCAGCAACTCCTGAGCTTGTTTTAAGTTAAAAATGTAGACGGAATTTTAATCGGAATTTTAATCTCCGGTGACATTTGTTTGCTCAATTAAAAACAAACAAAAAAATCTGTCACCTGTCGAGCCGCTCGACACCCGCTCCGACCCTTACCGTCGAAATTTTACCGCAAACTAAACTGCCATCTAATTTTTTTGCTCTAAATAACCTCACTGGTTATAGTCTATCACATGTGTCCTTCAACACCCTGTAAAGCGCCAATGGTCATCACTGACATATCTTTATATACACCATAGAGTTACTTAGGTTAAGTTCTACCTTCAGAGCAATAATATACAAGAGAGAGCGCTGTTGTAGTCAGTTTTGATGATTTTTTCCGAAAAGAACTTGCTACAAAGAACTACTTCATTTTGTAGCAGTTCACACTTCACACATTTTTGAGTGTGCGAATACTTCAATTACGTCTGTCTCGACCTCGGAACAATAATATACAAGAGAGAGCGTGACCAAATTGGCCATTTTTGACCAAAGTGTCGCTTGAGCCCTTTTGCCTTTCCAACGACGATATTATATTTGAATTTAAGGAAAGATAGCGCAGAAGCAGGGGCGAAGCCAAGTAGTGGTTACTTAAATTTGATTTATGAGACAACTTTACAACTTGTATATTGTGTCAGATAAAGAGATTGGAAGTTAGGGGAGATTGATTTATCCCATTTAGAAATAAACTAGCTTTAAAATGTTATACTTTCACCGGAAGCATTCAATGACGATTTCATTTGTTAACCCCACCAATACCAAATCCGATAGCCGTTTTAAAATGAAGCCGTCTCTAACTGGCCAGTTGAATTCGTGTCTAAATTAAACTGCCGCTATACATAACCTACAATTGACTATATCTCTGGCTGAACGTTAGACCAGTGTTCCTCAAACTGGCGACATGCGTGAAACTTTTTAATTTTGGGATAATAGAATTTTTGGTATCACAGCCAGAGTTGACACGAACAAAATAGGTACTCACGCAGATGCATTGCTTGCTTTAGATGAAGAGCGGAATGAGTTAAAAAACGCAGGTTTTTAGTAGAGCCAAAACAAAATTTTGGAAATTTGTTTTTTTCATGTAATAACGTTATACGTCATACATCTTTTTTCAAAAAATAATCGCACGCAAATTATTTATTTTCTTGCTATATATGCATCTAAGGAACTATTCTGCATACTTAATTGAAAACTTGATTTTTTTAACTTATTCCTTTCGAACACATGTTGTCGCTCTTCCGCTAAAATAAATAAGACATAAGCATGAAGTAAGAATGTAATAATGACGATAATACAAGTTGACAATAAAACAAATAATGATGATAATACAAATTTCAACCAAATCCTGTACTGTACGACAAATTCAGAAAGTCTATTTTTTAATTTCGCTCCTATGCCCTAAATCGGAAAAAATAAATAAAATAAAAAGTAAATAAATAAAATTAAAAATCGTTGTTATAATTTTAAGTTAATAAGTATGTCTATCTGATGGGACCTGATAGGTAAGTATGTTCCTGTATATTTTCTCATTTAAACTAGGAATCAATATCTAATAATAGAAAATAAGATCTGCACAGCGCCCTTGAGGTGATTTTTCACAAAAACGACGCTATACAAATATTATTATTATTAATGAAGCAAAGAGTGAGTGCCACGACAGAGTTTTATGGCGGTCTGTCCTCTCTGCCTTCCCCTTCGGGGAAACTGCGAAATGGTTAGTTAGTTAGACTCAGATTTTAGTAAACTAAAATAAATTTTTCATAACTTTTTTGTCCCAAATGTTTGAGTAGAAGGCAAGAAATAGCGTCGCAGGCTTACATGTCTGTAGATACATTTTGTGAAATTTCTTAAATCTATGGTACTGTTACGGCTATGTGACGTAAAACCTGTTTTTTTTTCATTTTGCTAATGCAAGAAATGACTGAATTTACGTGTGCCACTTTCAAAACTCCCTTAAAACTCTGCGTGCTGCGAGACCAGCACCCTTTGAGAACCGCCGCACCATCCTATATATTTCTATCTCCATACACATAATTGAATTACTTGGCCGGCCAGATTTATTGTGACATATCACACTGGCCCATCTTCCGGGGCGTGTCCCTAATGGGTTAAAAGACAGTGATATTGGAGGCACCAGATAGGGGAAAGCCAACGAACCGATACTCTAATTAACAACTAACTTGTAACGAAACGAATTAAAATCAATAGACCAGCTTTATTTCAACGGTTCGAGATGTTTTTACCATCGACCCCCGCTACCCTTGCTAAGATTGCCAGAAAACTGAGTCCAATTCTAGAAGGAAGACGTTCAGTGGGCCGCCCCAGACTACGCTCCTAATAACGGATATAATGCTTTGATTCGAGAATATTATTAACTAACTATCAGATAGTATCGCTGCAACGGCAGGTATAGAGATTGGAAAACTACACAACTCTGATCTGACACGTATTCTTGACGGCCTCCGTGGTCGAGTGGTAAGAAGCTCGACTACCAATCCAGAGGTCGCGGGTTCAAACCCGGCGTGTACATTTATCTTTATTTATATTAATATGTGTCATAACACATTTAATTCATATGAAATAATATATAGTATATTTGTGACACGTTTCAGAGTGTTAGATGCATAAGTATCACCCTGGTGAAAGACCACCGTTCAAAATCGAAACGTTGCTTGAAATGACTTTAGCCGTGTTTGGTGCCCAGATCTAAATGGTCTAATACTCCCCTACCTTCCTTTTTGTTCGTGGTTTCAGCCGCTTTGGTCGTGTTTGGTGAAAAAATTTGAATAGCCAGATATTTTAGACCTTTCTGCTCCAGAACTCATTTTCCTAACCACTCTCTTCAGCCTCATAACATACACCAATCGGGAATACCATAGTCCCACTTGCTCTAAGCCGTTTAGAGCAATTCGAACTCTTAACATAAAAAATAGTAAAAAAGTTAAATAAAAACATGAGGTATCTAACTTTCAATTAAGCAATGATGCTGTCCAACCAGGTACTTTCCCACCTACTTTTTCTTCCCACTACCTTCAGTTTCGCAACATACCCCACTTGGAGAAGCCATAGTCTCACTGGCTCCAGACGGTCGGGAGCAGTTGGGACTCTTGAGCGGTAATCACTATAAAAAATAAAATAAAAAGCTGAGGAAACCGATTCCAAAGGCTATACTAAGAGAGTCTTTACCTACTGTTGATAGAGGCTTCTGAAATAAACCTGGACATAGACACCTGGAGGTGCCACGTTGAAGTAATGTGTTCCTTATCCACATAAGACAGTGAAAAAAAGATTAGATAAAATGCCAGTTTAGAAATGTATTTTATTTACGTAGAAATTAATCACTTTGTGGTTTAAGATCATGGGAAAAAATTAAACCACCGGTTGTAAACTACCTTGTTTAACTTTGGGACAAGCGTAAGCAGGAGGTAAGAAATATGATAGTTATTAGTGATGTAGTTTTTTAACCCGGGTTACGAATAACCTGACAATATTTCAAAAACTCACACTGCAATCACAATAAGCGAAAGGTGTTGCTTGTGCAATATTGGAAGACTTAGCTAGCGGAAGAATTGAACCCACGACGCCCGGGTGAGAATCCGACGCGTTTGTCCACTCAGCTACTCACCGATCGAAGTGATTTCACATTTTATTTTATTCATACGTTGCTTAAAAACGCCATAATTGACATTTGTCACAAGAGAACGGGTGGCTTCTACGACTCGTTCTTGTGTACAACAGCCCGGCAGTGGTATGATGTATGACAGCCTCTGTGTTTCCTCCCTCCTTCGACGTGGGTTTCTTTAATACCCAGGTTCACTTCTTATGCTCCTCAAAAAGACCATCCACACAGCATCCCCAAAGATGACATAGTTTCCAGGACCAATCGTTTTTCTGTCAGGCATGTTCGGACTTAACCCAACCTAGTCTATTCTAACTTTACCTAACCTAACCATAAATATATATAATTTATCCCTGAGGCAGTACGAGGAGAATTGGCATACTATGAACGAAGGCTGCCAAAACAGGGAGGCCTGAAAGAGCCTTAACAAAGCGATGGGTCCCCGACACGAATATGACAAGGGAAAGAAGATGCGATGATTATTCTTTAGGTATTAATACACTTGCTACAGCTCTATTTCGCTTTTCACTGATTCATAAAACATTAAAATCAAAATACAAAAATATAATAATTACATTATATTATAATAAGTACCATTAAATTGGGTGATGATAATTGGATCATCTTCAGCGCCCTTTGGGCGAATCTAGTATCGCCTATTTCGATGGGAAACCGTAGAAATGTTCGTATACACAGTTTCTAATTAATTTCCTTGCAAAACGTACATAGCAAAAAATTAATGGGACATTAAAGGACGGTATAGGTTTCAGAGATTAATTTAATAGTTCGTGGTAGATCGGGGAGATCGGGGCGATGTGGTCGCTTAGAAAAATATTACGAAGAGAAGGCAAAAGAAGAAAAAATGGTACTAGCTACCAAATAAATGAAATATTAACATAAATGAAAAAAAAACTATGTACAAGATCACGGGATATTTTTTCATTTTTTATGACCGACCGGTTTCGCTTAGCCTTAGCATTATCAGGGTATAAAATTACTAAACAAAAAATACAAGGTGTGATTATATATACTCATACATGTAGAGGAAGAACAATTTCAATATTAAAAAAATAAAAAGAGAAGTAAGAAAATAAAAGCATAACATTCAAATAATAACAAAGGAACAGAGAGAGACAGAGAAAGAGAGACAGATAATATGAAATGAGGCAAAACGTCAACTGAGATCGTGATAAAGAATAATAAGAAATTTGATGAGTTTACGGAAAATATACTTAATACTGAACTACTGGACAAATTTAATTAATTATTTAGAATATGATTATTTATTTTAATGGCTTTCTTTATTTCTAGTGCTTGTCAATTATTAAATCTGTTGCCATGACCATTTTTTATGGAGAATATGAGCACCGGTGCTTTTATTGAAGGTATGATTTTTTTTCTTGGAATTTTTATTGAAATAAAAGTTTCACAGTAGAGTTTCGTTAAATTTTTAACCAATTGTCACATCTACGTAAGATCTAAGCTTCTAGTAAATTGTTTTATTGATCAGTATTGTTATAAACAAAAATATAGCATATAACCTAAAAAAACAGTTGAGTTATGTCCATTTATGTCGCATATCAAAACGTATGGGCGGAGTCAACGGAGACGTTGGACACGAAGAACATTCTAATAATACTTTAAAGTGGTGTGATAATTTGGGGAAAAAATTGTCTCTTTCTTTCTTATGGTGAACGACGTAAAAAACCCGGAGAAATTAATCTATCCCAAATTTGTATAGGTTGAGTAAAAATAATTAGCTATCTTTCCATATATTGTTACTAAAAGGTTATATCCACATCTGAACCTGTTTCTCTCATGATTTATGATAACGATCATGATTTTAGATAGTTTTAATTTATGTAAATTTTATATATTAATTTTCTTTTTGTTATTTAGTATTATTAGCTTAGTTAATTTAGTATGAAGCGCACTTGAGGTGAAATATCACAAAACTAATATAAGGTCACTGTTAATATTATTATACACAATTGAATACTGGAATTAATTAAGGCTCTAAGTACCAAAAAAATTAAAACTGTTTTTTTTTTTTTAAAGAATCGTATTTTATTTCCATCATAAAATACGATTCTGTAAAAAAAAAGTTGTTAATATTTTGGCACTTAGAGCCTTAATTAATTCCAGTATTCAATTGCTGAAATAAAAAAAATCACAGTGGACTTTCGTTCAATTGTTAACCGATTGTTTCGTGTGCGTAAGATTTTCCGCTTCGATTTGTCGCCATTATCTTACTATAAGGTGTTCATTCGACTCTAGTGAAATGTGATGTGTCGCATTGTGGAATAACAATGTAATAACGTAACATAGGCTGTCTGTTGTTCCTCTCAAATGACAACACAAATCCATTAGCCGTGATGTGTACTCTAAGTAGAGATGTATACATCGATTTAGAACACGTCAGATGTGCCCATTGTGAATGATACGCGTACTCAATGGCGGCGATAACGCTTAGAAATCGATCAACGATAAAAAATGAAGTGTTTTCGTAACTAGGAAATGAGAATTGATAGCAAGAAAGTGGGGAATATCTCTTTACGCAGTTGATTATCGTGTTATCTTCATATGATATCTCAAGCAACTATACTGTAATCGGGTGTTTTGTGTTAAGAACTATGTTTTTATTGACCTTTTAACCTTAGAATAACAATGTAAAGAGACATAACTTTGCGAAATGTTGAAGCAACTTTATGACCAAGCTTGACCAAGGAGGTGTGGCCTATAAACTGCCGGCGAATGGAAGGCGAAGAAAACCGTAAAGACAAACATTATTCCGTCTTTATCTGTTCGCCAACAATTTAGCGTTGGTACCATGAAAAAGAAAGAGACCGGGATACATCCAAAAGCCGAACGAAAAGGGGGTTTCCCGTTCTTAAAAAATATATATTAGAATCTCGTTTATTTCTCTAAGTAAAACATATTAAAAATGCATTAAAACTCATTTCAAACGGAAGTTAATAAACTGATAGTGCAAGGATTGATTAAATATTGGTGTAAGTTACTAGTTGTTTTGTAGGTTTGGATGTTAAATATTTGAGATCAAACTAAAAAAGATGGATTCTTTGATACCTGTGAAAACTGTTTTTTTTTTGGTCCATTTGTACTTCGGTTGAAGCATCCATCAACTGCACATATAGCCATTTCGTTTTTTTGAAGGTTGCACTAAATTCACTTAAGTTATGATATTTTTACGCACATTTTATTGTCGGCTCGACTGACATAAGTAATCAGTCTGAAGTTTGTCCACAAAAAAAACTGCTTACACGGCGTTTAGCCCGCCCCAAATCGTATATTTTTAACAGCAATTGTTTGTCTCTTTTTCTCATACGTTTATAGAACCGAGCATAAAGAGAGAGAGCTGTATTTTGCGACTATGTCAACAATTTGACTCATATTAGGACAGTTTCTCTATATTGTTACTCTAAGTGTTGAACAAACTACCACCGGTCGATTGCCTCCATGGTCGCTTACGAATCCAAAGGTCGCAAGCGTGCGCCAATAACTTTTTAAAATTAATATGTGTCATAACACATTTATTTCGCATAAAATAATATAAAGAATTTTTCGGAACGATCCAGAGTGGTAGATAGTGTAAGTATCACCCTGGTTGACACTTAACTGGTATATACATTTTTAGCCACGTTAACGGTATAAATGGTTCAGATTATTTCCCTTAGTGCCTTTGTCATCTTTAGGGATGCTTTGTGGAAGGTCCTTTTGAGGAAAAGAAGGAGTGAACCTTGGACTTGAAGAGGCCCATGTTGCAGGAGGGAGGAAACATAGGGGAAGACCATACCATAAAAATTAATGAAAGCGTAATAAACAAGATCGAGAAAGAGATGCTTAGATCGATAAGAAATGTGTGTACAGCAGATAGAAGGAGCGAAAAGACAAAAGGGAATATATGACGCATCGGGGACTTTCCATTACGATACGAATCGAAATAACCTAAGAGTATGTATGAGACGATGTATAAATGTGGATGAAGCAAGGAGTAGATACGTGTCAGGACAGAGTTGTGTGGTTTACCAATCTCTATACCTGCTTTTTACATAATTACTTAATTACACTTAATCACAAATCTCATATTTTCAATGAAATTATCTCCGTACCAATTATGGTCCTATGCCGAAAACGACGATGTATGTAGTATGATTGAGGCCTTGTATAAATGTGGATGAAGCAAGACTTAGATACGCGTCAGAGCAGAGTTGTGTGGTTTTTCAATCTCTACACCTGCCGTTGCAGCGATACTATGTGATAGTTAGATAATTATGCCCTCGAATTAAAGCTTTATAGCTTTTTACATAATAACTTTAATTACACTCCATCACAAATCTCGTATTTTACAATGAAATTAAATCCGTACCAATTAAAGTACGTTGCCGAAAACGAGGAACAACAATAAAGTCTCTATTTTACGATAATGCTATTTAATTACCTACTTGATAAAAAATTATATTCACATCGTTAAAATGACAAACCTTTTGAAGTCGTTGTCTGTTTAGACTTGAATTCTGAGAATCACGTTACATACCTGAAACAAAGAAATAAAAATATTATTTTCAGAATTTGAAAAACAAAACGATTTTTACAAATGGAAATTTCACTTCTAAAAACCCTGTAAAAATCAGGCGAAACTTTTACCATCATAAATATTTCGTGGCCTCAATAATGAATAAAAATTTTACGCAGTCGATTTTTTATTTTGTTTTGAGGGTTCGATTACTTCTTCTGATGTCATATCTCATCAGAGGTAGGCTAATGTCAGCGCAATATTGACTATTTTTTACTTACTTATTGCAAACTTTACGTTTGGATTTTTACACCATTAGCTTGTAGTAAATTGTTGTTCAATCGGTCGATGCTCATGATTTATGATAACGATCATGATTTTAGATAGTTTTAATTTGTATACATATCGTCGCCGGAAAGCCATTTTGGGAAGTTTACACCAGAACACTTTTAAGTTTTTTGTTTGTTTTATAATAAAATTCAACGAAAAAAAAATTGACATAGGTAAGTAAATGCTCGCACTGAGTTAACTGAAGTGATAAAAACCTCAACGGTCCCAAACCTGTGTCGCTTGAGTCAAGCCTTCTCCCAAATGGTAAATATATTTTAGATGGCTGAACGGCTACAAGTCTTCAGAATCAAACGAGAGCCAGAGCATTCGATGCAGGAAAAAACCTAAATAAAACTGCATCTTTAACTCATTTTGGACCAAAGTGTCGCTTAAGCCCAGTTGCCTATATATTATATTATAGTACAATAATATTATCACATTTCAATTATTGTTCAAGAATTATTTTTAGCGAAGAAAAGATGCAAATACATTTTATGACGGTGAAGCAAACTACATATTTAAAAGTTGATATTTTTCGTAAATTTATTATAGGGATGATGTCTAAGGACTTCAAAGGAAACATAAATTACATTTACAAGGTACACGGACACGGGACGAGAAATGCAAAACTAATTAGATTTCCAACGAAGAAAAAATTAAGCACACAGAAATCTCTCATGTATCGGACCGTCTAACTATACAATTAATTTCCAACAGAAATTACTGCAAGAAAATATTCTTCAATTTATAAAAGAAATATTAAAATTTATTTGACATAGCCATTGATGGTAGCATATTATTTTATGTTTAATTTTTAATCGAATATACGAAAAATGTATAAAATGTTATTAGAAAAACTAGAACACACAAATGATGTGATCTTACTTAAGATGAATAAACAAATATTTAAATAGAAGGTCGGGTAACTTTATATTAAAGCTTTAATTAATGTTGTCAATGAATTCGTAGTCAAAAGGTCAAGTCCGATTATTCAATTTGTATTACGTCCAAAAATGTTAAAATAAATACATAGAAGTTCTTTCAGCATATCGAAATAATAAACAAATCTAGTTGGGAATTTGATATTTAGGCAGAACGTGTAAACTCGAATATTCGAAATGTAGTGTTTAAAAAGTTAAATATGGCCAAAATTAGGCTTCACATCCCATCAAAGCAAATTTTACCATGTAATAGTGGTGATATATTATATTCTATTGGAAAACATAGATGTCGCATTAATGCATTTCAATCATTTTCATTCATTTGTAATTATAATACATCAAAGAATCGGTAGATATATTTAATATAAATATTGCATTTTCGTAGAAAGCAATCACTTTGTGGTTTGACATATGACATGAAAATGAAATAATCACTTGTAACGCGACAAGGCGCGCGGCTTCGAATACTTTCTCGCTCCCTTCTAAAGCACTGTCCCTCTCTAGCAATGTTGAGCTGTGTGGATCCAGGGCCGGACTCCAATTAGGAAATCGCCGACGCAATTCTAGGAATTTCATCTACTACTCCCACTACGTGCGGAAGGCCGCTGAACGCCGGTCTATAAAAGGCGCTGTTCGTCCTTGAAACAGCAGAGAGCCAGAACAAGTCTCAAGGCCTGATTACTGATTGCGCGTTGTTCCCTTTCAGTGAGGTCTTTGAGTTCTTAGTGAGAGATCCAGAATCTAGTCTCAAGACCTGATACTGATTGCGTGTTGTTCCTCTTCAGTGTGGTCTTTGAGTTCTAAGTACGAAATATATGTAAACGTTCGTTTAATTGTGCGCCGTCGGCCTTTCAGTTTGTTTTGTTTGTAAAATATTGTTTGAAGATTTAAAGTTATAGGGGAAAACTCTCTGTTTATTTATTCTTGTTTAAATATAAAATAAATACTACATCTCTGTACCGAACTCCACTCACTCTTTTAATATGACAAATTAGTTCCATTATAAATTGTCGCCAAACGTGTGACAACGAAGGGAAAAAAACTGCTATTAACTTTGTTTAAGACGTACACTTATAAAATTACTCATTATTCTTTTATCACCTTCTCAGTTGACGTTTTGTCTCTTTCATTTCATATTATCTGTCTCTTTATCTCTGTTACATTGTATAACAAAGTTTAAATGTTATTCTTTTGCTTTTTTTGTTCTCCGTATGTATATCCATTTTTTTTTAAAATAAAAAATCGAAAAACACACAAAAACGTGACTAACCTTTCCAGTTGTCAAAAACAAACCACTAATCCAAAATGGCTGATAACGCTAACATATGATAAACATATGTGTACCAACATAAGAAGAAAAAAATCGATAATCGAATGTACACAGCCCGCGAAAATTTAAAATTCACCTTTTATTTTGAACAGGCCTCGTATACCATCTCACTATCAATAATAATAGGCATTAAAATACAATTTTGATATAAATCAAAATTTACTTGAGTTTTGTTTTGGCTAGCTTAAATCTGCACAGCAAGGATCAATTTAATCTAAAATGTATACATCCACAAATAAATCTCCTTTTGGGATATAATTCATAATACGATATTAAATCGTCATCAGAGATTACACCGACTGAATGAATGTAATTAAACTATTATAACTGTTATTGTTGAACAGGGTTTATATTGTCCTTTGTTGGGAGGACTATAAAAGAGGTTGTGTTTCAATAAAGGATAGTAAATATTTATTTTTTTATTTCAATATCCTGATTTCGCAATGAATAATAAACTAATTAATAACAATTTTTGGAAAAAGTAAATGGGGAAAAAATCTAATTGGTCCAATCAACAAAACAAAAAAAAATCATGTAAAAATATTTTTACGGTATATTTTTAAAAATTTCGATTTGCATTCCTATTACCGACAATATGCAAAAGTTTAAAAAATATATCTTAATGAACATTTGAGTCTTGGTTCCGATATTGAAATGAACATTTTAAAGCCCCATAACTCATGATTTTAATAATGACTGAATGTTGAAGCTTCTACCTAGAAATTCCGGTTAAAAAAAGATTTGGTAATTTTATGAAGCTATTTCTGCTTGTGTGGCGGTATTCAGTCGAAATAAGACTTCATGTTCGAAGATACCAGCAGCAGGGACAAGAAACCGGTTCGGACAAAAATGAGACATACTAGCGTATAAATAAATTGGTGAGATGCGTTCCCTAAAAAATCAGCGGAGAACTAAGAATAGAACGAATTCCTTTGCATTCGTTCATGTCAACCCTTTATTTACAGGTTGGTGAAGTTTAACTAACTCACCATCACGCTGTTTCCCCGCAAGGGTGGACAGAGAGGACGGAACGCCATACAACTCTGTCTCGGCACACACTCCTAGCTTCATTCACATTCATACACCGTATCATACATACTTTTATGTTATTCTGACTCTTCACACGGCCCGATTCAAGTATTTGATTCACTTGATCGTGCCATTTCTTAAAAAAAAACATCAAATTTTCGTTAAAATAAATTGAAAATTCATCGTGCCGTCAGGCACAGAGTCCACGTGCTTATCAGCCGAGTGTCGAGTTGTAACTGAATTTAAACGACGTAACTCGAAAGGCGAGACGAAAGAAAATAATGTGTCAACGGTTTACAGAAGGAACATAGGGTCTAGTTTACTTTAGCAGGAAGTTAGAAGTTGAAGGAAGTTCTGCCCATTGAATCTTTAGTTTGCCCTTCTGTTTATTTAAATTAATTTGATGAATGTATTAATATATTCTCACCCTTTTCCTATATTGTTTAGAGGGATATCTCGGGAACTTACTGATTCATCAAATACTTGGCGTTTGTGTTATTTCAGAAAAATTATTTGAATTATTTTTTTTAAGTTTTATGGTAAGAATGTGAATGGTAAGGGTCAGTTTGTATTAATCTAGAATGTAAATAACTAGATCTTGTTTGCTCCTCGGAAAACATTTAATATTATTGTTACAAAATCATCAGAATTTATTAAAATGTGAACTCGGGCAAACCCCACGTTTTGAGGTGCCATGTCGCTTAAGTACAACATCGCTTCTTACGCGGAATTGCATGGAAATTAGGGCGAGAAAGAGGCGATTATTCATATGATGAATTGAACATTTAAAAAAATCTTCACTAGAAAAGCGTAGAAAAGACTCTGATTTAATTTGCATTTTCAAAATTATAAATTGTATTATTGGCTCACCTTTTTTTTTGCAACTCATCCAGTTCAACATTCCTTGCCGTAGACTTAGAAACAATGAATTGCTGTTCCTCAATCATCACTCTACTAGTTATGGGCAACATTCTCCACTGTTCAGAATATCGAGACTTGTTAACTTAAGCCATGGTCTTGAAATGTTTGGTACCAGTCTAAATGATTTTTGTCATTCTTTGCGAAGAAAATAATGCGTCAAACTTTGTTCAGGCTTTGACTTGAATTTTCTTTCAAATGCATATTTTTGTCATTGCTTCATTGAAATATTATGTTTGTGCTGTTTTTTCTGTTGCTTTTTTTCATATTTCATTTTACGTTTTTTGGTAATTAGACAATGGTCCGTTAGTATATAAATAAATAAGTAGAACGAAATTATGCTTTGTGCTAAAATCATTCTTCCATCATTGCGCTGCATTCTCTGCGCTTACGACGTAAGATTTTGTCTAAACTCAAAGACTTTGGGGTCAGGTTGTATTTAAGATAGAAGCCTCCACCCCACCCATAGGGAAAGGGTTTAGACATGACCAAAACTAGGAACGAAGCTCAAAACAATCAAAGGATTTTCAAAGTCCTTTCAACGGGAATATATATCTCGTATTTGAGAAGCTTGAAATTAAGTTGGCAGGGTTAAGAGTGAAAGAGCTTTGGAAAGAAGGATTCTTAGACGAACTACGTGGTGAAGTGGTTAAGAGACCTGCTTTTGGATTGTGAAATTCAGAGTGCGATTCCTGTCCAATTGTGAAAGTCAACAAAGTATTAATCAATGAAAAAATAACTTTGTATAAGACCATACATTTTATTTTAATATTTATGACCGATTAATTTCGCTTAGCCTATGCATCATAAGTGTACAAAATTAAACGAAACAATATACACATAGGGTGCGGTTTTACATGCATACAGAGGGAGAACACAATATTTAAAAAAATAAGAGAACAGCGAGAAAAACAATAGAGTAACATTTAAAATTATAACAAAGGAACAGAGAGAAAGAGACAGATGCTACGAATTGAAAGACACAAAATCTCAACTAAGAGAGTGATAAAAGAATAATGAGAAATATACCAAATATTGGACTACTGGACAAATTTAACTGATTACTAGGAATATGCCTATTAATTTTAATGGCTTTCTTTTTTTCTAGCACTTCCTAATTATTTAATATGTTTGCCGTGACCATTTTTGTAAAGAATATGAGCACCGGTGCTTTTATTGAAGGTATGATCTTTATTAATAAGATGATTAGCGAATTCAGAAAAACGGTGGTTATTTAAACAAATAAGATGTTTTTTTATTCTAACATTGACATTGCGGGTTGTTTTACCAATATAAAATGCAGAACAATCAGCATAATCCAATTTATAAATTCTCGAGTGACTGTTGGTATTAATTACTTCGTTTATAAATGAACTCAAAATTTTCATTCTAGTTTGATTTACATTTATTTAAAACCTCAGAGTAATAATATTCCAGGAGGGATACCTTGTGTTGTCAGGATGGTTGATTTTTTTTCATGACTCGGGCGTGGCTAGGGCCTAGGGCTAGGGTATTTATACATCCATTCATAGCGCATGTCGACATTATGTAGCATTTATTTGAACTTCGAAATTCGACATTTTCAGAGTATTTTTATCAACAAAAATATAGGATATAACCTCGAAAACCGTTGAGTTATGTCGCATAACAAAACGAAGTGGGCGGAGTCGCCGGAGACGCGGGAGACGAAAAACATACTTACATATCCAAAAGTGGTGCAATATTATGTGACAACTTGTTTTGTCTTTTTCTCTCCTACGGTTTACGACGTAAAAACCCAGAAAAAGTGATTTATAGTAAATTTGTACAGGTTGGGTTAAAATATTTAGCTCTCTCTCCATATGTTATATATCCTTGCACTGAGGTTGAAACTTAACCTAACCAAAGGTTAACTCGGGAAAACCCCCAGATTACGAAGTGTTATGTCGCCTTAAGAATGTTTTAACATTCCATTTGAATTTACAAATTGTCTATCCGATACTAAAATTATAAAACAATTTATTTTAATAGCGAGCATTAGAAAAAGATCGATGCTTTATTCGGTCTAAACGCCTGTTAAAATAAATAAAACTTCCCCTTACAATTTTCCACGATATTATCTCTGGCCCTTTCTTTTTCGTACAAATGACATCAATTTGCCGAAATTACCATAAAAGTAATAGTAAAACTCCTTCAAATAATTTGGCACCAAATCGTCCCATCAACTTTGCGAATTATTCACTTTTGTTCCAAGTTATGGGGCGAGCGTGACCCTCCCTAATTCGTCAACTCTTTCACTTGTTAGTACCCATTATGTAATATTAAAATATTACTCCTCTCTCCTTCTGCGATCCGGGGAAAAGTGCTAAGATTTCCGGGTAATTTTTATGATAAAGAGATGGTTCTATACTAGTTTTCAGTAGTTTCTTATTTCTCTCGTGCTCATTATTGAAATTAAAAGAAATTAAAAAATAACCTTGTTATTTTAACCGACCGGTTTTGCTTAGCTTCAGCATCATCAGAATCAAAAAACATCTTAGATGACCGGTCGGTAGCTAAGTGGACAAACAATACGGATTATCACCCGGGCGTCGTGCGTTCAATTCCTCTGCTGGCTAAGTCCTCCATAATTGCACAACCAACATCTTCCGCTTATTATGATGGAGTTTTTAAAATATTGTCAGGTTATTCGTAACCCGGGAATGTTTGCCTTTCTTTAAAAATATATATACATATATTTTTTAAATAAATTATGTATGCAGGAGTAGGTAGTTAGCGGTAGAGGTGATTTATTCTTATTTTTATAGTTAATACCGCACAAGAGTCTCAACTGCTCCACACCATCAAGAGCCAGTAAGACTATGGCATCCCCAATTAAGGTGTGTTGTAAGGCTGAAGGTAGTGGGGAGGGGAAGGAGATGTAAAAGAGGAAGGTTGGGAAGTACCTGGCTATTCGAATCTGGTCACCAAACAGGACTAAAGCCACTTCAAGCAACGTTTCGATTCTGAATGGTGATCTTTCACCAGGGCGACACTTAGAGTATCTACCACTCTGGAACGTGCCGCAAATATTATTTTCATTATTTTACATGAATGAAATATGTTATGATACATATTCATTAAATAAAAACTACTGGCGCACTCTTTTCGATTCGCAGTCGAGCGTCTTATCACTTGACCATGGAGGCCGTCAAATGTTTGACTCGCAAGGAAGAATAACCTATCTACAGGCCTCTTGAATGCTTTAATACATCATTCATAGTTTTTTTTTTTAAATACTCCTCATTTCTGCAATTCGGAGAAAAATGCTGAGAAATCCGGGTAATTTTTAAGATATATTCTATGTTGTTTTCAAGTGAAATGCTACGAGCAGTCCTGGTATAAATCGGTCTCTTGAGTATAAAGTTGAACAGGCGTATCAAATGTGGAGATTGCGACCCACCGGTGGGTTATTTCGACAATTGGAACATGGCTGTTAATATGGCAAATATAGCTAAAAACACGGATTTATTGGCATATATCCGTGTTTTTGCTAATGACATTTAGCGTTATATTCTCTTTTCTACTTTACATACGACGTGTGCCATTATATTTTCTCTCAGAAGAAAGTGTTTTTGAAGGTTCTATTGACCTGACTTTTCCGAGAACTAAGGAATATCATGGCGGTAAATCGTATGAAAAAATACCTAGAATGGGTTATTATCACAGTTTTATCATATTTTGAAAAGAAAAATGAAAATAAACGTATTCATAATTTATTTTTACGTTGAATAAATTTTCGACGACGATTTAAATAATGCGTATTTTGATTTGCCGTTAAAACGATATCGTCACTGGAAAGGCAAAATGTGCCATTTTGAGAAGTTTACACCAGAGCACTCAATCCTCTCATTGAGTTACCTGAAGCGACAAAAAGCTAAAAAAAAGTCCCCCAAACTTGTGTCGCTTGAGTCAAGCCTTCTCCCAAATGGTAAATATATTTTAGATGGCTGGAGGGCCACAAAAGTCTTCGGAATCAGACGAGAGTCAGAACTTTCCATGCAGAAAATAGAACTGATCAAAACTGTATATTTAATTCATTTTTGATCAGTGTCGCTTCAGCCCTTTTGCCTTTCCAGCGACGATATGTTTATGAGGAAAGGCGTCTGTGACGTCACACAGACAAAATTTTTGGGCAGTTCCGGGTCCCGATGACAGTTGTGTTAGCAACCAGTAGCAGTACCTACGTCATAGTCCTCTTCAAGGCTGGCATTAACAAGTTCGCTTCCATCAGCCCCTTTCTTGACCCGCCTCACAACGTTTCCCAGCCGGGTGACGATACAGTTTCCTCTGTGAGTTGCTGCGAAACGTGTTTCGGTGTGTTTCATTATTATTTTCGTTATTATTATGGTTTTTGTTTAAGAAAGGCAAAAATGTTAACATTGTTTTGACAAATGTGCACTATTATTGGATTGTGTCAACAATGCTAAAAGTTTTGTGGATTATTAATCTTTGCTTCGGTGAAATGAATAATTTTACGATAGTGTTGACTTTATTCGTTGCAATTCAAATGTCAGTGTGGCAAATTAAACAACACATATTTTTGTATTTAAATTAAAACAAAATAACTTTGTATACATCACTTTATTAATATACAATATTACAACATGTTTCGTGAGCGATGCTCACATCTTCAGGTATTAATGTATACTAAAGTTAACAGTTAAACTATAGAATAGTTAGATTTAAGTGGGGGGAGGGGGGAGGCCTATATTAAATATTTTCCCACTTAACAGACCTTCCTACTCTAGTGACCATTCCAACAACTTGGTAATTCCCTAATTATACCTTTGTCACCTTCCTTTAACGATTGTAATTTCTTAATTACTGTTTTTTCCCCTACCCTCCCCCCCTCCCCCCACTTAAATCTAACTGTTCTATAGTTTAACTGTTAAATTCAGTATACATTAATACCTGAAGATGTGAGCATCGCTCACGAAACATGTTGTAATATTGAATATTAATAAAGTGATGTATACAAAGTTATTTTTGTTTTAATTTAAATACATACTGACATCACAAAGTGAGAACCTTTCAGAAGAAGAATTCTTCTTCGAAAAATTAAAAAAAAATATATATATTTTTGATTTAACAAACCGATAAAATTATCAACATAGAATTGTTAAGCGCCCTTGAGGTGGAAATTTTTACCAAACGGCGCTATAAATTTTGACCAATAATAATAAATAGCATATTCCGATTGGATTGTTTTTCATTTTTTAACCTGGGCTTCACAATATATCGTCGTCAATGGGAAAATACCTCCCAAATTTACAAAAATGAGTTAAATATGACATCGCGTAGAGTTCCAATTTGTACTTAAAGTTTCAATATTTTTATTGGTAAAAATACACTATTGCATCTAAAACTACAAAACGTTTTTTTAATGTCTCCAAAAATAATCTGTACCTATCAAAAAACAGTTTTTAATTTCCTCCTGAACAATTATGTTTTTGACAGATGGAGATATTTTCGCGTTGACGACGATATGTATTTAGTGTGTAAATCGAGACAGACAGTCGACGCGACGAAGCAATTTTAACCATATCCCAATCAGCGCAGTGAGTATGCGGCCTTTCGCAAAAAATTGAAAGTGTAAAAAAATAATTCACAACCTGGCGATAGCTCATATATTTTGTTTAAAGGTTTTTTTTCATTTGATGTAATTCATTTAAAGCTTTATAAACCAGTTGATCCTCCCGATTGTCACCATTTGTATTAAATATGCACATTGTTTTATAAACGTTCAATTATATGGTATGTTTATTTTTTGTGATAAAAAAAACAGTTTTTTTATTTTATGTATCTCTGTAAAATGTGTATTATGTGTGATACGAGGTTTTGTTTTGTCATGAGTCTTTCAATATGTTTGCCTGAAATAAATTATATTTTTTTGCTATAAATATGCGGGTGGTTTAAAAGGGGTCAAAAAAGGGGTGCCTGGCGTATCAGAACAAATTGTTCGAATACCCCACTAGATAAATGAATGACAAAAACAGAAAACTCCAGATTCAATACAAGCGTAAGTCGACAATTTACAATAACGCTCTTTATCTGCATCACTGAAGAGATGAACAGATAGAAGTGCGTCGTAGGTGTGTCCGTGTGCCAGAAGTTAGCAAAAAATGTCAAATGGTGAAATGCTTCCTTGAACAGATAATCAATTTTACTGGCTCGTCTGAGGCCTAGGAGTCAAAAGGACTGATGTAAATTGGCGAAATAAGTTTTCTTTCAAATTGGTGTGATTACACATATATTAGTTGATTTTTCTTTTTTTTGTGAATACTGCAAAGGAGTGCCAACTGTTCGTAACTGTCTGGAGCCAGTTGGACTATGGCATCCACAATCGGGGTATGTTGTGAGGCTGAAGATAGTGGGGAGGGGAATTAGATGGATCGGGAGTATATTTGCGGCACGTTCCAGAGTGGTAGATACTCAAAGTATCGCCCTGCTGAAAGACCACCATTCAGAATCTAAACGTTGCTTGAAATGGCTTTAGCCGTGTTTGGTGACCAAATATGAACAGCCAGGTACTTCCCAATCTTCATCTTCCCCATCTCCTTCCCTTTTTCACTAATTTGAGCCTCGCAACGCACCCTTCTTTGAGATGCCATGGTCTCACTGGCTCTAGACGATCGGAAGCAGTTGGGACTCTTGTGTGGTGTAAACTATACATACATTTTTTAAACATGGCATGACCGAGTTGAATACTTGAGTCAGTTAATGTCAAAATCAAATGGAAGTATTAAAAGTTGATTCGTGACGACTGTTTTTATTTAAATCGGTATTATTTATTTATTTACCAACTAACGGACTAAAGTCCAATTACAAAAATATACAAAACACGAAATGGAAAAAGAGAGGAACAGAGAAAGGACAGCACATACACAATATTGAATAAAGCAATGACAAAAAATGACAAAATATACATTAGAAAGAATATTCAAGTCAAAGTTTTGGTAGAGTCGTAAAGAATGACAAAAATCATTTAGACTGCTACTAAAAAATTTCAAGACTATGGCTTGAGTCAACAAGTTTCGACATTCTGGACAGTGGAGAATGATACCCATAATTAGTAGAGTGATGATTGAGGAACAGCAATCCATTGTTTCTGAGTCTCGGCAAGGAATGTTGAACTGGATGAGTTCCGACAGAGCAGGCGATATTGCAGATTATACTTCTAGAGGTTATCTGTTCAGTGCTCAGAATGAAAATAAAGAAATTCAAAGGTTCCTGTCAGAGATGGCAGCTTCCTCTACAGGCCCACTCCCAATAAGTGCCCTCAGAAGTGCGTGAAATTCAACGACTGAATTTAATAAATTATTAAAGCTTTTCCCAAAGTCTCCAGCTTCCAGATTCCACGTTTCGTTCTTTTCGTTGCTGACGTGTAAATATTTGAGCGTTCCGCTTGAAAGGGAACTGAGATCTTTAACTTAGCTTTATTCTAGCTTATGCTCATACCTGGAACGCGTAAGGATGTATAATGAATGATCCTAAGAGAAGGATGCTATAATGTTAGAATTATCCATTATACAATTCGACGAAAACTTAATAATTAGCTGTTTCTACCTGGTACACGTCAAGCGAATAATGTCAAGAATATAGATGTTGAAAGCTCTGAGTCAGAATATATATGGAGAGAGAGCTAAATATTTTTACCCTCTTTCTCCGGGTTTGAACGTCGCAAACCGTGAGAGAGAAAGAGATAATACAAGTTCCCACACAATATAGCAACGCTTTTATGTACGTATGTACGCTAGTTTTCCGTCTCCCGCGTCTCCGCCCACTGCGTTTTGTTATGCGACATAACGCAACGGTTTTTGAGGTTATATCCTATATTTTTGTTGATAACAATACTGTGAAAAGGTGGTTACACAAATAAACGAAACATTATGTCGACATGCGCTATGAATGGATGTAAAAAGGCGTGTCCATAAAAAACCCTTGCCTAGCTTGTCAGGAAAAGATCACAAAGTTTCGTAAAGCTATCACTCCTGTATATTATTGCTCCGAGGCTGCATCACTACAAAAAAGATTTAATTTTTAACCCGCATCGTGGCAGTGTATATATGTTACACCATCTTTTTTTTTTTTCAAACAAATAGTTTAACATTTTTAGTAATGACAACACTTCAAACCTCTTGTCTATCGCGTTCTGTCAATTGCTGACGCCTATAGTCAGTTTAAAAATATCGTAGCTTGTTAGCTTATCTTCAACCTCGTTTAATATTTTTTTACCTTGCCAAGAGAAGGTAAAAAAGTCGAGAAAGCTTTATCCAACCACCATAAGGTTTCTTTGGGAAAGTTCAAATAATTTGCTAAAACGTCTAAAATAATAAAATATTAAAGTCCGAGATGGTCTGAACATTAAACATGGAGAAATATGTCTGCAAGCTTCTCTTTGAAAAGCATTCCGGCAAAAGGAATAGCGGAATAAATGTCTACGGCCCCTTATAAAGAGGCCGAAACGGCCCTTTGCTAAAAATTGAAGCAATTAATTTCAGGAATTGAATTATTATAGCCCCGAGTCAAACGTTACTCCAAATTTCTGATTTTTTTACTGGAGAAAGTAAAACGGGGTGAACAGAACCCAAAAATAAAACTATATGATATATGCACTGAAAAATCAAAGTTATTAACGATAATTGAAGAATTTTCAAAACTGCAATATTTTTTTAATAACGGAGAGTTCCAACTGTCTGGGACACCGTCTGTCAAGTTTAGTTTTATTTATTTTATTTTAGTTACTTGTGCATCAAAGTTTAGAAAGTATCTAATGATAATTCAAGTTATTTTTAACTTAATAATAATAACGTGATATTATTTATGTATTTCAAACGGTTCTTACAGGCTATATCAAATTTGTTAATTAGCATAAAGATGGTTTCCGGCAGCGCATTATAAGATTTCATCCCTTTATATAGTTAGCTGTTTTGTGTGTCGGCTTTATTCTTTTTCGGTAGTCTGATTTCTTTGTATTGTATTTGTGAATATCAACGCTGTATTATTATAGCTGTTCTTTAATTTATGCATAAATATCAATGTGTTTAATGTCATCATAATATTACTACGGAATTCATAATTTGGGTATTTTGTGAAGCTGAATGAAGTAGGAGATGAAATAAATGGAGAAAAGAAAGGTTAGGAAATACCTGGTTATTTAGATCTGTTCATTGAACACAGCTATTGTTATATCAAGCAACGTTTCGTTTCTCAATTGAAGTTTTTCACAAGGGCGATACTTATTTAACGTACCACTCTTATTTTAAAATTTTACAATTTGTTCATATTACTAAATAAACAAATTCATTTAAACTTCAATTAAAAAAAAAATCATCAATTAAAAAAGAAGGAAAAGAATCACTATTGATTGTTACAACATCCAAAAAGGTGGTCGATAGCCCGATGGGTAAAACAATCGAGTTCGAAACTCACAGCGGGTACCGACTGACTCTCTTTCAGAACTCTCGTTGAGCTTCGTGAAAAGTTGTATACCTTGTCCAAAGATTTTAATATTTCGTTTATATTCTATCACGGGATGTACGAGTACCTTAACTTGCACAGGAAAAAGTGTTAGTTGTTTTAATCCACCCATTTCTAATATACAATAATGTTTACTAAAATGCATTATAGGTAGATACATTATTAGGTAGGTAGGGATTTGAAAAGATTTTTTTTTTTCATTTTATAATTTTAATTAACATCAGTTTTAAATTCGAAAAATTCACACTCATAGGTGTGTACTCAGGATTGAAATTATTTATAGTCGATATAAATGTATTTAGTTCAAAGGCAAGTATTCAAGTTAAAAAGATGTCTAAAAAAAAGATTTTACGACGAATAAGAACTGGATAATTAAATTTTCCAACGATTTCTTAAAACAGTTTAATTCCTTAGAAAACTTTTTAAGTCTTCACGGTTTATTTATTTTATTTATAAATGTACCACATAAAAAACAAAAAGTAAATGGGCTAATTTTTTATTGCGCAAATAATGCAATAAAACGTTTATAAAACAGCGAAATATCGCTCGTACTTCAATGTAGCTTTACATAATCCAGTAAAACAGTCACGTTCTTAACAGTAATACAATAATATTGCAGCTTCAGAGTTTATTGCAATCGATTGATTATAGATGTTTCTACTTCTGTTTTTAATCTGTTGATGTACACATACACTGTAATACCCATATCTGAACCTTTTCTCTCGTGATTTATGATAACGATCATGATTTTGGATAGTTTTAACTTGTATACATATTACATATTATTTTCTCCTTGTTAGTTTTGTTTTTTTTTTTTCTAAAGAAAGACAAACATTCCTTACGGGTTATGAATAACAAGAAAATTTTCAAAAACTCATACTGCCATCATGAGAAGCGGGAGATTTTGCTTGTGCAATGATGAAGGACTGGTGTCCTCTCCTATCAGAGGTTGGCTATCATTTATGCGACCTATAGAAAGACATGAGGTATGGCGTCTTTCTTCATCGACCTTCAACTGGATTATCAGTCAGGTAATCTTATATTTTTGCATGTTACGATGTGCCCAACATATTTGATTTTTCTTCTTTTGGTGGTGTCGAATGTCCCACCCAAGCGACGTGCGTTCAATTCCTCCGCCAGCTAAGTCATCTATCAATCCACAAGCAACATCTCCCGCTTATTATGATAGTAGTAGGAGTTTTTGTCACGTTATTCATAACACGGGAATGTACAAATTCTTTTTATTTAAAAGAAGTTCAATATCACATTTTTTTTAATTCAATGAAGAACTTTTTAGATAACGCCTAATTTAAGCGCCCTAGAGGTGATTTCCTTCACGAAAACGGCGCTATAAAAAATAAGCCCTGAATTCTTATTTATTAATCTTGACCTACCATATAGTCGCCGGCAAGGAAAAAAGGGTTTAAACGCCATTTTGGGAAAATTACACCAGAGCAGTTTAAAGTTTATTTTGTTTAGATACCTCCCAAGCTCCCTCTTCCCCATCTTCTCTCTATCCCCACTACCTTCAGCCTCACGACATACCCCGATTGGGGATGCCATAGTCCATTGACTATAAAAAAATATTTTAAAAAAATCCGCTCTCATGTAAAAAAAAAACAAAACAAAATTGCAACTTTGTTCAAACGTGATGAAAGTTTAAAAAACAGCCACCTCGGTGTCCAGGTTTTAATGAATCTTCCAACGGAAAGCAGAAAATTACACCGCCCTGCGTTTCTCGTGAAAATCAGCCATTCAAAAGGTCTTTCTGCGCTTAAAAAGTGTTTGACAAAAAAAATATTGAAAAAATTATTAACATTTTTTCCTTAGACTTTTGTGAACAAACACCCCTCGGAGTTTAGCGATACCACCCTGAAAAACGGTGTATTTTTGTATTTTTTTCAGCTGTCCTGTTCCAATCACCCCGTGCTACGGGAATTAAATTAGAGTTTTTAGAAAAGTCTTTGAAAAATATATGAACATTTCTAGGAAACAAGAACTGAGAAAGCGAATTGAAACAACATAAAACCAATTCGGAATTTTCGCGGAATTCTTTTTGGGCGTACCAATGGAAGTTGTTTTGGTGAAGAAATTTTAAAATCCTAAAAAATTAATAAAATTATAGCACTACGTAAATATTTCACATATTTTGACGGAATCATTAATATGAGTAATTGATTGCCACGATGATAGCCTACCTCCGACAGGAGAGGGCACCAGAAATCGCAAAAGGTAGCACTACCGGCCAGCGTATTTGGGTATATAAATTGCCTCCAAATATTGGGGTACGACTTTAAGGGTCAGCACACATAAAAACACACACTTTTTGGATTTCTAGTGCAAGCGAAACTAAAAATTATTTATCTGTCAATACTAAATGGGTGGTTAGAAAAATGTCTAAGATTTCCATTGAATACAATTCGTAAACAGTAATCATTTGAATTCTTTAATGAAATGCACGTTGGAATTTTAGGTTAAACGTTCAAGAATGCCTTTGCTGGTTTTAAAACTGCACCTTTTACTGTGTTTTTTTAATAATTTAAAGCATTACAATAAAAAAAATGTATTCACTTGAAACCTCAGACATTTTTCTTACTACCCATAAAAAATGCAGATTAATCATTTGTAGTATTGTTTGTGTTAGAATGCTACAAAGTGACGTTTATGTGATGTTATTTTTGGGTGCTGGTCCTTAAATAGAAGTCAATTTAAAGGAGACGAGATGGAGGTTTAGAAGTAGCGCTAGTTAGTAAATATCTGTCAAATCAACAAATTGCAACTAGTTTTCAACGCCGCGGTAAGACTAATTACCGGCGTATCAAAGTATTCCCATATTTCAGAGCACCTCAAAAATCTTCGCTGACTTTAATGTCCCGAAAGAATCCAGTTCAAGCTTTGCTGGATGGTTTTCAAATCAATTAACGGAATGGCTCCGGTTTATTTATCGGAACTGTGTATTCCAGAAGATTCCAATTCGTGACAGTCAACCCTTAGACCGGCAACCTGCACCTACTTCAGGGTTGAATAAAGATGTATTGTAATATTCAGGTAGAGCCGAAACCGGTTGGTGTATGTATCCAATAAAGTGGTTTTAAAACAAAGTTAATTTTATTTCTAATTTAATTATGTCTTACCACAAAGTGAGTATTTCATGTCAAAGTTTAAAAATGAAAGTTTATAGGAGTATATTGTAACTACATTGTCCTCTCAAATATATTTTTTTTAAAACATACAACAAATACAATAACAGTTATACAAAGAAGGTTCTTTTATCTAGAATCTCTCTTCAAGCGGAATTCATAAATATTAAAAATGTGGAACTAACAACGGTCTATCTTTTGTCAGTTTCATAAATATTTTTCAAAGCTCCACAACTCTTGATGAAAGCGATTTAGGGGGCTGAAAGTAGCATCAATTCGGTAAGTTGAGTAATATCCGTCGATATCCAATTACAAAACACTGTCAACATTACGATCGGCCGAGTTGTCGCTTATTTACGTTTAGAAATTCGCGAATTATTTACCCAGGGCAAAAATGCAAACATCTCCAGCGTTAAAATAACACAGGTTTCCGAGAACGCCCGAGAAATTTCAAAGCACATCGTTATCGTCTGAATCGATGGCGCTTTTGATAAAAAAAAGATACGGAATAAATGAATTATACAAAAGGCTTTCGAAGAATAATTCTAGGTAATCATAAATTTTACATTTCGGTAGAAAGCAATCACTTTGCGGTTTGACGTATTCAAAGAAATGAAAAAATAACTTTGTGTACGAATATATATTGTTTTTTTCTAACCACTAATCATTTTTTCTTGAATTCGCTAATCATCTTATTGATAAAGATCATACCTTCAATAAAAAGCACCGGTGCTTATATTCTGCACAAAAATGATCATGGGAACAGATTTAATAATTAAAAAGCACTAGAAATAAAGAAGGCCATTAAAGTTAATAGTTATATTCTTAATAATCAGGTAAATTTGTCCAGTAGTCCAATATTAGGTATATTTCTTGTAAACTCATAGGATTTATCATTATTCTCCAATCACCTTCGCAGTTGACGATTTTGTCTCTTTCACTCTGTTCTTTTGTTATAATTATTTAAATATTATTCTACTTTTTTCTCATTGTTCTCTTATTTTATTTAACATTTTATTCTCCATCTGTATGTATTTATAACCAAACACTTGGTATTTTTTGTTTAGTTTAATTTTGGACCTTGATGATGCTAAGGCTATGCGAAACCGGTCGGTCATAAAAATAAAAATAATATCCGCTGTGTTATACAAAGATATTTTTTCATTTATTTTAAACTTAAATTTATTCTTTTATACTAGTCGGATTAGGGATCTATTGCTTTTACCAGTCACCTCCAGAGGTTCTTGTTTTGGGCTGCTTCAAAGGCCTCCGTCCATTTCAGACATAGCCTCTCCCCGCACAGCCTTTCCAATTTATCCTGGGGCGGCCAACTGCATGTCTTCCCCCTGGAATTACTTGCGGTGTCTCGTGCGGAAATCATTTGACTGGCACATTTTAGCACTTACCCACCCACGAGATTTCTAAGAAGGGGTTTGATGTCAATTTAATAAACGAAATTCTGCGTTTAAAGTGTCGACCGGTTTCGAAAGCACCCTTCCTTCGCCCGGGCAAAAGTGAAGACCGCACTAGAGTCCCACCTGCTTTAAACGACTAGAGCCGATGGGACTATGGCATCCCCGATTGGAGCATGTTGTGAGGTTGAAGAGAGTGGGGTGGGGAAGAATATGGGGAACAGGAAGGTTTGAAAGTACCAAAAAGCGGTTAAAGCCATTCCAAGCAACGTTTCTATTCAGAATGGTGGTATTTCGTCAGGTCGATGCTTAGAGTATCTACCACTCTGAAGCGTGCTACAAATAACTGTTTATTATTTATTTTTTTTTTAAGAAAGGCAAACATTCCCGGGTTGCAATAACCTGACAATATTTGAAAAAACTCCTACCGCCAACATTATAAGCGGAAGATGTTGCTTGTGCAATAATGATGGAGGACTTAGCTAGCAGAGGAATCGAACCCACAACACTCGGGAGGGAATCCGACGCATTTGTCCCGTTAGCGACTAACGAGTGATTAATAAATAATTGTTTGCGCACGCAGGGATTTAAAGCCGCGACTGGTTCGACATCTGGGTTCGAACTTGCGGTCTTAACCACTCGACCACGGAGGCTTTCAAGTGTCGGATATAACCTTGATAGCCAAATTCGATAGGAGAGGGCAACAAAAGAAGACAATAGAGTACTAATGTATTTATAAACTAACGGACTATTGTCCAATGACCATAAAAAACCATACACGAAATGGGAAAAAAGAGCAAAAGAGAAAGAACAGCACATACATAATATTAAATGAAGCAATGACAAAAATAGGACAAAATATACTTTAGAAAGAACATTCAAATCAAAGTCAAAGTTTTGGTAGAGTCGTAAAGAATGACAAAAATCATTTAGACTGGTATCAAAAATGTCCAAGCCGTGGTTTGAGTTAACAAGTCTCGACATTCTGGACAGTGGAGAATGATACCCATATTAAGTTGAGTGATGATTGAGGAACAGCAATTCATTGTATCCGAGTCTACGACAAAAGAATTGTGTACTGGATGAGTTAAACATTTTTTCAATAAAGGCTAGTTGAGTAAGCAAAATAATACAGTTAGAAAATAATAATAACAAAAAAATTAGAAACCCTTTAAATTTAACGTAGTCCCATTCTCATCATGTTCCGGATGAACCACTTTATTTTCATTTGCTAACCATTTACCTAGACTTCCTCCTTGTGTTTATTTCCACTAAAAGATTGCCAATGCGAAAAAAGTCAGCTTAAAAAAGCGCCAAATTTCACTCTACGTGACCTTCTAAAAGTCGTGTCTCTAAAAAACTTTTCGTATTTCTTTTCTCGGAATCGATCGAGCCGCTGAAAACATGCTTACGTATCAAGTTTCAGTTTGAAAAAAAGGTATTTTAAATCAAAAAATCTCAATTTTAACAAATTCGCACGATTTGGCAATATCTTATATATATCGAGTGATAGTTGATGGACACTCTGTCCCAAATAGAATGTGCCAGTGAAAGTTAAAAATCTAAAATGGTACGATTGGATTTTTTTCTATTATTTGACTGACGAACGTACTTAAAACGTCTATTAATTGTCGGGGTTTTTGTTACAAACTCTCCCCATCGTATATATAAAGCCATACAAGTGTGTTTTGGGCGTGTCTGTGGGCCCAAAGTAAGCTTAATTTTTCCCTACTCTTGCTGAATGTGGTAGAACATTTTCAAATATTATCATTTTTTCTGGGGAAATTTTTTTTTTAAATTTTTTTAAATTTCAACTTTTTATTTTTTTATTCAAGTGAATATTGTATACTAACCTCTTGACGGCCCGCGTGGTCGAGTGGAAAGACGCTCGACTACGAATTCAGAGGTCGCGGGTTCGAACTCGACGTGAGCAAATAATTTTTATTTAATTAATATGTCTCATAACACATTTAATTCATATAAAATAATTTATAGTATATTTGCGGCACGCTTCAGAGTGGTAGATACTCTAAGTATCGCCCTGGTGAAAGACCACATTCAGAATTGAAACGTTGATAGCTTTAGCCGTGTTTGGTGACCAGATCTGAATAGTCAGGTACTTCCCAACCTTCCTCTTCCCCATCTCCTTCCCCTTCTCACTACCTTTAAGCTCACAACATTCCTCAATTAGGGATGCCATAGTTTCTCTGGCTCTAGACGACTGGGAGCAGTAGGCACTCTTGTGCGGTATTCACTATAAAAAATAAAATAAAAATCCTCCACGCAAGGAGTTCATCTGTGTTGCGGAGGACATTTTTCAACGGTAATTATCAATAAGATGTAAAAACAATAACTAAAAATATTTAATTTGATTAAACCATTTCAACAACAAAAAATTACAAAAAAAGAAAATAAATAAATTATCGTCATTAAAATATTAAAATAAACAACTTCTTCTGGGGCCTTTTTAAATTTATTTATGGTGAATACCGCACTTGAGTTCCAACTTCCAACTACTCTCAACCGTCTGGAGCCAGTGAGACTATAGCATCCCCAATTTGGGTATATTGTGAAGTTGAAGGTAGTGGGGAAGGGAGGGAGATGGGGAAGAGGAAGGGTGGAAGTATCTGACAATTCAGATCTGGCCACCAAACACGACTTAAGCCATTTCAAGCAACGTTTAGAGTATCTACCCCTTTTAGTTAAATTCTTCAAACTGCTCCCAACTGTACGGAGCCAGTGAGACTATGGCATCCCCAATTAAGGTTTGTCATGAGGTTGAAATAATTGAAGAAGGGAAGGAGATGGAGAACAGGAAGATTGGAAAGTACCTGGCTATTTAGATGTGGTTACCAAGCACTGCTAAAGCCATTTCAAGCAACGTTTCGATTCTGGAAGGATAGTCTTTTACCAGGGCGACACTTAAAGTATCTACCAAATATGCTTTATTATATAATTTAGGAGTCGGCGACCTCAGTATTCTATAAAATCAGTACAGATCACAAATTCCACGGGTTTTCTATTCAGTGCTTTCACATCGGTAAATCCGAGAGTAAGGGAATATTGGACGGTATTCCATTTACGTTTCGCGGAAAATTCCGAAGTCTTCCGGAGACAGCCGAAGGCCGGGGCGAATAAGTACACGTAAGGGTTCGGTTTAATAACGCGTAAAGAGGGTGGAATTTTTATTTATAGGCAGGACGTAGAAAAGAATATTGAATACCCATGAAGAATCGAAATCGGATAGTCTAGATTGGACACCGTACATTTAAGTGTTAGCTTGAGGTGTTTTAAAGTCCGTCGCATTTAATCACGATCAGCGCCGTCTTAATTTGTTTTAACCCTTATTTTAGCGAAGTAAAAAATATAATATAAGGTTAAAGATAAAATAACAAGCTACAATGTTTTTTTTTTAAATTGACCATAGATGTTAGCAATTGACAGGACAAAAAAAAGAGATTTTCTAAAGTGTTGGCATTACTAAAAATGTTGAACTATTTAAAAAAATAAAAATATAGCAAAGTTGGTGTTACATATATGTGTTACACTATCAAGATAAGGGTTAAATAAGAAGCCTTTGATCAAACGGTGATGAGCTGTAGTTGAGCCGACCTAACCTAAGGTGCGTATCCAATTATTTATTTTTATAATGAAAGACAAACGTTCCCGGGTTACGAATAACTTTGAAAAAAAACTCCTACTGCCATTATAATAAGCGGAGGATCTTACTTGTGCACTTATGGGGGACTTTGCTAGCTGGGGGAATCGAACCCACGACGCCTGGGTGGGAAATCCGACAGCAAATCAGCGTAGATACGCTGAGTCTATTGTGCAGGTATCTCAATGGAGCATGCTCGGAGGAGGTAGCAGCATTGATTCCCTGCGCACTGGTCCACGCGCGTTTAACTCAAAGTACACGAGTGGGACACCCGGTCACAGTTGATGTCGGCTTCATGAGAACGGGTCGTTTCTCCGAATCGTTTTTGTGTTAGGCTCGTAAGTGTAACGACCTACCTGTATCTGTGTTTCCTTCATCATTTAATCCAAGCCTTTGTGCGGTGTAACATAAAAGGTTAAAAAAAATTTTTCAGTAAAATTGAGTTTCAAAACTCCATATCTCATGACAGAAATTATAGTACGAGCTGAAAATAGTTCCTTTAACCAAAGATTTAACATTTCACATATTCTTTTTGATAGTAAAAGTTCAATTTGCAAGACTAAAAAAATAAATTAAATTATTTAAAAAAATATTTAAAAACCTAAAGATGGTAAATGTCAAATAATTTTCATTACTTTTACAATCTTCTTATTTTGCTTTTAAGAAATTATTTGCAAATTAAACAAGTTTGAAAAAAGCCTTTTCGCAAATAATTACCTTTTTTCAAACAATTTCTAGCTTTATTTTAAGATAGATTTTTTTCAATTTCGTTTTTAAATTGTTATTTTTATTGTATTTGTTATTTTAAGATTTTACCAATTTCAAGCTATATTTTGCAACATTACAAATAATTTAATTAATTGACCGGTCGGAAGCCGAGTGGACAAACGCATCGGATTCCCATCCGGGCATCGTGGGTTCAACTCTGGCTATGTCCTCCACCATTGCACAAGCAAAATCTTCCGCTTATTATGATGGCAGTAGAAGTTTTTCAAATATTGTCAGGTTATTCGTAACCGGGAATGTTTGTCTTTCTTTTAAAAAAATAAAAAATATATTAAAAATGAAAAAAAATCACAAAAAATTAGTTCCACATAAAGTATGTAAAGTAATTTACGTTTGAATTATTTATTGCATTCAGTTTTTATTGGAGGGCTCACCTAGCGAATTAAATTTCATTTATTAACATTTAATACCGATGAATCTATCCCGACTACCCCTCATAAATCAAACGCCAGACGTGAGCGAAAGTGTTGCTTATGACACAACCCTAAAGGGGTCAAAATCAATTGACACACATTCATGAAAAAGGGTAGTTTTGAAAAATTATCAAAAAAAAACATACGTTTTTCGAATTCTGAACAAAGACGTTATTATTTTAATTATTTGATGAGATGGAAATATGTGGCGCGCGGTTCAAAGGTTGAAGCTTATCTCCGAATGGGTAAGCAGATACGATGCAAGTCGTAAATCAGGTGTTCAATGGTTTCGAATGGATGACTTTCGATACTGTATTTTTGTTTTTTTTTGCATGGGATTTATTTGTGGCATTTTCGTATTTGCTATTTTCCTCTTTTGTCCCATTTCGTTTATACTTTGTCCCGCTATGATAAAAACGGAAATAGCCCTTCGTAGGGGTTGCGATATTGAATCAATGGCCAGTATTAAGACGGGTTTGAAGGGATGGAGGGAGAACGGAACAACATTACTTTTCAGATTTAGTCAATATACACGTCTTTTGGTGAATACGTGATAACTATTTGTAATTTGATAGCTCACACAAAAGAAGAATATTAATTGATTTGACTGTGTTTTTCAAAATTATTAATAATCTAGTTGACAGTACCTGAATAACATCATACTTTACATTAGACCACGATGTACAAGACATTTTGATTTGTTCTGTTATAGTTTTATACCAAGAGCGTTGTTGGATTTCAAAGTGCTGATTTGTTAGGTTCTTACCTTCATGTTTTTCATACAGTTCCTACCTATCCTGCCATTTTGCTATTCGATTTCTGTATGGAACAACGTAGTGTTAAAACGAATGATAATCGAAACAAGCTAACGCTTGGTCGTCGGTTTGTTGTTGTTCTTCAAGTAATATAATATTAAGTGTGGTGTTTTGTTGTGTTTCGTTTCGTCAACAATATAACTGTGTAAGAAGAATCAAGAACTTACACTACAACTACATCGTTGAGTGAATGATTTCTCATTTTTCCTTCATCCCAACAATCTTTCCACATCCATAATTAGACAAATCCATCAATTAGTATAGTTTATCGTTTAACAGTCCACTATTTTCCAAATTCATCTGAAACTGAAAACACATTTTGTGTTTTTTTTCGCAGCTTCGGATCCGACAAGTGTCAGGATTGAGCAATACTAGGAATGAAACAACCGGGCCTTAATGAACGAGTAACAAGTATTCGTTCGCTTAAGCAATCGAACTTAACACCACTACACCGCGCGCTATCATATTCTCATGGCACGTTTACGTTTTCGAGTCATATAGTGCAGCTTACTTCAAATTGTTATAAACTTCTTAGTTTTGTAATCAGAAGGTGCAAAGAGTTCAATAACACAAATGCGATGACAGCCCTCTTCAATGGAGTGATCAGAAGCAAGTTGGAGTATGCTAACACTGTCTGGTCTCCACATCAAACCAAATACATAAATATGTTGGAACAGATTCAAAAAAAATTCCTCAGGTATGTGTACATGCGTTCGCACGGAATCACTTAATCGACTGTCCATACCTCTTGGCATGCTACTGCTTATTCGTACCAGAAAAATACTGTCGCAGCAGAAATCATGCAATGTTCAGAATACCCTATGGTCGGACAGATGTTTTGGCTCAGCATAGCATGACAAGAGGTATAATTCTGTTAAATACATCATCTATATATATTGATATTTTTTCAGATAATTTACAAAAGTTCAAAAAACTTGTTAATTTAAAAATGTTATAATTTGAAATTGTTTACTTGTTGTTCCATTGTACTGTAATTGGGTTTATATCTGTTGTACAATAATAAAAAAAATAAAAATAAAAAAAATACTTTCCACGCTTAGCCACTCTACGCGATCAGACCGTTTTCAGCTTTACCACGAATTAAACAACCCGGCCTTAATGAACGAGTTGTAAGTATTCGTTCGCTCGAAGAATCGAACTTCTCACCACCACTCGGCACGCTATTTTCTATCTTGTTTCGTCCACATTCCCCCTGGTAGTTGTTTGTACAAACTTTAATTGTAATTCCGAGAAAGTTACAAGCTCGATTTACATAACAGCGTCAGTCGGATAAACGGCGTTTAACATGTATGGTTTTCATTACCGGAAAATGTATGTTTAGTATTAACCCGATCGTTTACCTCGTGTCGGGTTGTGTCGGAAGATCAAATACCCCGCGGATCAGTGATTCCCAAACATATTCAGCTTATCGCCCCCTTTTTGCGAATGTTTTTCTTGCGCGACCATTCCCCACCCCACAGCTTTATGTTCTTATTAAATACTTTAAACATATCGTAATATATACTGCGGTTCAGATCATTGTTTCTCAAATTTATTTTTCGTAGCGCCCCCCTTTTGATTTTATTTCAGCGCCACCCCCCCCCGTCCCTTCCCCCCCTCTCAGCTTTTTACATTTGATAAAAAAACTTCATATTTTCGTTTTTGATCGGTGTTTCCCAAACATACTTTTCTTACCGCCCCCTTTTAAAGAAAGTTTTTTCTTGAGGAACCCCTCCCCCCACAGCTTTATATTCTTTATAAATGTGTATTTTTAATATTTTACACATATCATTGTCAACAAGTTATTTTTCTCACCGCCCCTTGTTAGGTTTTTTTTCAACGCCCACATCTTTTTACACTGAACAAATATTTTAATATTAAAGGTACAAGTATCAAGTGGTATACTCTGTAGTGTCAACAAGTGTCTCCCAAAATTATTTGACTCACCGCCCCCTTTATAGTTTTATTTATTTATTCAGCGCCCCCCCCCCCCTACAGTTTTTTGCACATAAACTATATGTTACATACTGTAGACCAGTGTTTCCCAAACTTATTAAGCTTAAATTATACGTCATATTGTATTTTCTTCAGCACCCTAGAGATGCAGGTGTGCCATAGTTCCAGTGGCTCCGGGCAGTTGGGACTGGGTACATTGAAAAATGTCAAAAACATTTAAGCTAACCAAATTCATTCAGCGCTTCCTTCCTGCCCTCGCCAGCTCTAGCAGTCCTTTTTTTCTCTTTTGAATTATTATTTATTTCTGTAATAACATATGCTTTTAAATTATTGTCTTCAATTTATGTTTTTAAAAAAAAATATATTTATTATGTTATCTCTTTCATTGTTTTCATTTGACTCTTATGATTTTTTATTTATATGGCAGACAGAGTATTGCAACCATCGCTCTGTTCCGCTGAAATACAAATGTTATTATTATTATTAACCGCCCCTGGACCTCTCCAACGCCCCGGGGGCGATATCACTAACTTTGGGAACCACTGCCGTATTTGAATACATAAATATGCAGAGGCAATAGAAAAACAATTATAATATTGTGTATGGTTCATGAATGATACAAAAATAGACTCTCGCTGATAGCTGTTTTGAAACTAATTACGAATTTCACGACTAAAGCAGCTTCTTGGAAAAAGTGATTAAACTTTTGATGAAATGGTGTTTACGTATTCAAATCAAGTACGACGTTTGCTGTGTTGGGGGAATATTTATTTTTACCCTTGACAGCTATTTCGGAGGCATTGCCAAGTTGTTGGATAGATTTATTTACATATGACAAGTTTAATTCTTAAAGACGATTTAATTTTTTTGATTAATTAAGTCTTTGTATGAAGGGACAAGAAAGACAGCTTACTTTTTTTAAAAACATAAATAAATTTGAATCGTTCATGTTCATTTCTTAAAAATAATAGGAACATGTTTGGTACCACTGATTCGTTAATTCTTTTGATTGTTATATACCTTCGATCCGATCAGGTATTTGTTAGAAAATTTATTTATACTGTGAAGCCAAAATATTATTTTACTATTTGTTGTCAAGTTTCACAAAGTAAAAGAAACGATGATTTAATAAAACAAATTTTTAACTTTATTCCACTTTTATTTTTTGACTGGACCGGTTTCAGCCTATGACGGCCATCTTCAGACTAGTACAAGTTGTTCTTAACTTACGGCTTATATGCTATTTTGATTAATTAGGTCTGAAGATGGCCGTCATAGGCTGAAACCGGTCCAGTCAAAAAATAAAAGTAGAATAAAGTTAAAAATTTGTTTTATTAAATCATTAAAATGGAATTCCACCACGAATTAACAGTTTCAAAATTAGAAATATTAAAAGAAACGATGTTTTTATCGAAAGAGGCTCCCGACGTAATGTGGCAATTTTAACTTTATCGCCACTAGCGTAAAGGGTGCGCGATTTCGTTCGAATCTCAGGATATGTTACAAATAGCTTCGCCTCAAAACAAAGCATTCGTTTCTTGTAGTTGGATAAAAATTTTAACCACGTAACTGTATGACAAAAATTCATGCGTTCCATTACACTTTCCAGACGCTATTGTATGGAAAGTTATTGGGCATTTCATTCGGAACTGTTATCTTTTATGGTTTTCGCCGCAACGGCGATAATTTGCACATATCACTGCCGGATATAGCGCTTTTACCAAACGAGATACAGATATAAAATCAAATATTATGTATATCGTATGTTGATTCAAGCCATCTTGTTTGTGGAAGGAACGCGATTGGTTTGGGAAGGGCAAGTGGAAAAGTTGTGTGTTGTCAAAATCATAATATCAACCCTGGATCCGGTCTTATACGGCGAAACGATTTTTTTTTAAAAAAATACATAACACCGACAGGGTTGATGTAATGTTATTTGATATTGACGAAATGTCAACGCCGGGTGTTATCTTTATTTGAGGATAGCTTTCTCTTGAACGATATGTTTTTTTGTAGTGTTTAAAATCAACTGAATGCTGTAGAAATGAGATCCCTGAAGAAATGAGATGTGCGGTAAAACCTTGTATGATCGTGTTACTTCCTAACCTTCCTCGTCTCTTTCTCCTTCCCTTCTCCAATCTCCACTACCTTCAGCCTCACAACATACTCCGATTGTGTATGACATAGTCCCACTGGCATACCCGATCGGAGTCAAACTGGCATAGGAAGGATGAAAGTATGTTATCCCAACCTTCATCTCTCCCATCCCCTTCCCTTCCCCACTACCTTCAGCCTCACAACATACTCCGATTGTGTATGCCAAGTATGAAAGAATGCCGAATGCTGTTGAAATGAGATCCCTGAGGCCCATGTTGGTATTCACAAATATGATACAAGGTGCTTGCAAAGAAATTAGACTGCCAGAAAGGGATAAAATCTTACAATGCGCTGCCGGAAACCATCCAAATTATGCCAGTCAATAAATTCAAAATAGCCCGTAAGAACTATTTAAAATGCGTATAAATCAAAATAATAAGTATTGAATTGTAAACTTTAATGCACAAGTAACTAATATTAAAAAAAATTTAAAAAGATAAGAATCAAATCATATCAGATATCGTTTCATATTCTCTCCCGATTTTCCAGCAAAAGAAAGCGATCCAACATAGACAATCAAAGTAGCAATCTTCTTCTTAGAAACTTTAGAGTTCCACGAGGATCAGTATTAGGACCGTTACTGTTTCAAGTCCACACAAATGATATTTCTCAACTAGACTTAGATGGTGAAACTACTTATATGCAGAAAATACCGCAGTTTTCCAATATTATAAAATTCAAAAAAGAAAGTGAAATAATTAGCTACTTGTAAACATGAATGTACAAAGTAACCAATATAAATAATGTGCGGTAAAACCATGTATGACTGTGTTAAAAGTGTGCATATCTGGAAAGAATGTAAGGCTGATGTAAGCGTAATGAATAGGACCAAGAAATGAACGCTTAGATGTTTTGGGCATGTAGAGCGAATGAACGAAGAAAGAAGTGTGAAAATATTTTTATCTCGACAAGTGTAGAGAAATAAAACAACGTTTATTTTAAGTTTGTGGTTTTACATTTCTCTTTTATTAACTTATCAAATGGCGGATTCATTAGAAAAAGTATTGCAGGTTTAAAATAAATAAATTAACATAGCGCAATTTAGTGTTATTTCGGCCAAGAGCGCTTTAATATACTCGTATAGCTTAACCAACATTATACAGCAATTTTACTTGAATAATAATGTATTCAAAAGTGTTCTGGTTTGCTTTAAATTACTCCCACAGTGGGGTTTACATAGTGTGAGCATCCAAACATAAGGCTATACAGGGTGATGCAGGACGTACCCAAAAGACTATAACCTGACATTTCTGAGCTAATTTGTAGTTAAACATGTAGATGGCGTCTTGTTCTCCGTCGATTTTTTTTTTAATAAAAAAAAAACTTGAAATATTTCTGTCGACATGTCGCCGCCGGTCACCCAGACAGGTAACCGCCCACCCCCGCCCCGACCCTTAGTGTCCAACGCTGTACCTACCACGTGGCCTGTTAACAATGCGCACTTGTACCACGTGGGACACACCGACAGCAGAACGACATCTACTTTCATCCCTCCAAATAATAAACTCAGCAATAAGACAATTTGAAAATATAGACACTAACTAAGTAACTTACCATCACGCCGTTTTTCCGCAGGGGTAGGCAGAGAGGACAGACCGCCATTCAACTCTGTCTTGGCACACACTCCATGCTTGTAAGTATACCGCACAAGAGTCCCAACTGCTCCCAACCGTCTTGAGCCAGTGGGACTATAGCATGCCTAATTGAGGTATGTTGTGAGGCTGAAGGTAGTGAGAAGGGGAAGGAGACGGGGAAGAGGAAAGTAAGGAAGTAGTACCTGGCTCTTCAGGTCTGGTCACCAAACAGGGTTACAGCCATTTCAAGCAACGTTTCGATTCTTCACCAGGACGATTCGTAAAGAACGTGTCGCAAATATACCATAATATATTATACGAATTAAATAAAAAATATTTGCGCACGCCAGGTTTAAAACGTGCGAGCGTCTTACCACTCGACCACGGAGTCCATCAGAAGTACTACGCATTCTACAACAACCAATTCTACAATATTAAATAATAGACTGGGAAGAAACCTTTATAACGAACTTAGCCACACTGGAAATAGTCTGAAAAAGACTTATTAAAATAATTCTAAAAAAGCTATTCGATTACGCAACTCAGTACGTTCTGGAACACCCTGTATAGTGATATATGTGTGTCTAATAAATTATTCAATATTGATCAAGAATTTAATATGGATATTGTAAATGCTATAGGCCAAACTAAAATGGAAAACGAATAAACAGTCGAAGATATAAAACATATAAAATGCAAATAGTTATATTGAAATTCAGATGGAGTTAATATGTACTTTACAACGATATTGAAGAAATACAACATTAAAAACGAAATTACAAAGCAAACTAAATTAAAGCTTGAGAAAATCAATATTTTAAATTTTCAAATTTTATTTTTTGACAGTGATAAGTTTTGACGCATATTGTTCAATAATTCAATAAGAACATACTAATTTACTAACTAACTTAATAATAATAATATTTGGATAATTTGTATAGCGCCGTTTTTGTGAGAAATCACCTCAAGGGCGCTGTACAAATCTTAATTTCTACTTAATATTAATTCTTAGTTTATTTAAATATACAGCATCATACTTCGCTTGAAATGGCTTTAACCGTGTTTGGTGACCAAATCTTAATAACCAGGTATTTACTTCCTCTCCTTCCTCTCCTTTCCTTCCTCTCCTTCCTCTCCTTCCTCTCCTTCCTCTCCTTCCTCTCCTTCCTCTTCCACATCTCCTTACCCTTCTTACTACCTTCAGCCTCTCAACGAAGCACGATTGTGGATGCCATTGTTCCACTGGCTCGAGACTTAATAATAACAGAGAACTTATATAGCGCAGTTTTGTGATATTTCACCTCAAGTGCACATAGTGCAGTTTGAAAAAAATAAACGTCATCAAATTTCTGCGCAGGGGTAGGCAGTAGGTGGTAGAAGATGGGTTACCATCCGAGAATGTTTTTGCACACTCCGCGCATCATTCACATTCATACATAATTTTCTATTATACCGACGCTTTTGTATGACCTTACTCAAGTATTAGATTCAGCTCATCGTGTCATGTTTTCTCGGGCGTCCCTGACTTCTTCTCCCATTCAGTTGTGCGTCATATATCCTACTGACACTCTTTACTCTACCCGCTCTACATATCTAAACCATCATAGCATCGCTCCAAGAATCTTTGTCAGTCTTGAATTCTGTTCAAATCTACATTTTTTTTAAAAGCAAGACAAAGATTCCAGAGTTACGAATAACCTGACAATATTTGAAAAACTCCTACTACCATTATAACAAGCGGAAGATGTTGCTTGTTTTATAGACTTTGATTTGGATTTTCTTTCTTATGTATGTTTTTTCCTATTTTTGTCATTGCTACATTTAATATTATGTATGTGCTGTTCTTTCTCTTTTGGTATTTAATAATATTGCATAAAAAAAAAACATTTCGAAAAAATGTTAGTTGAAACTCGGGCGAAGCCGGGTAGTAACTACTTGCTATGCATAAAAGCATTCCCTCATAAACACACTCAATCAAAAGTTGGCTTATAAAATAAAATCTTTTATGCCATCGAGATACTATTCTGAAAACGTCGTATATCTCTGAAAGGGTTTTTACAGTCCTTTTTTACATAGGGGCACACATCACAATATTTTTAGGTGCTTTTTTACAGTTCTGTTAGTATTGCCATGTTAGGGTATACAATTTACAGCATGGATTCTGAAGAGATTTTTTTTCTTCTTTTATGTTAAACCACGCAAGAACCACGTGACTGGCGCTAGTGCAGTTCCGCTACGTAGAGAGGGAACCAGAAGAATAATCACAAAAGAGTAGCACTACCACCCAGCACCGTTTTAAATACATATATTAAGAAAGACAAACATTCCCAGTTTACGAGTAATCTGACAATATTTGAAAAACTTTTTTAAATTAGCACAGTTAGCATAATTTCCACAGCATAAGGATTTTTCAAAAAAAAAAACCCTACTATGCGTATGTTTAAAAAGACAACTTACACAGAATCCATCGACGGAACGGTTTATGTGAAAAACCAATAGAAAATCTCCTAGCAAACGTTCTTCTGACAGTTGCCAATAGATTTCCTCTCCGTCCTCTGTTTCTAGCGGCCGAATTAGCAGCCAGTCGCTTCACTCGATCTCGTTTCGCGAATATCCGCGGAGGACGCGCGAAAAATGCGGAAATTCGCGCCGTTTTCCGACGACTACACAATAAACATGCAAAGAAAAATCGAGCTTTGGAAATTTCCGCTTCCCTTCTGGGGGGAGATCCTTTGTTATCGGTGGAAAAAACGCGAGGAATTGATGGACCCTTAGTAGCGTGTATTGATTCTAAAATCGTAAACATTTCGTACGTGTTATTAAAAGATTTTTCAAAAAGGTAAACAGCAAATGTTGGCACAGTGAAATGTGTCGGCGTGTGCCTGAGTTATTGGGCCGCCTGATTCACACCAACGTCGGTTCCGCTTTCGAGGTGCCGATATTGTTCCGCAAAAGCAAATTGGCAATGGTATGAATATCAATCAGAAGGTATGTGCCAAGACAAATTACAAACGTGTACCAATTTTTATATCCTTGTTTTTTTTAAATACGCCCTAACTGCTTAAATATTCAACTACTTAAATTTAGTGGGACTGTTAAATAATTATTTTGAGGCTAAAGGTAGTAAGTGTAAAGAGGAACTAACATGGCTATCGCAGATTTTTTTCTCAAAAACCATTTTTTTTATCACTAAGTAATATTTTTATTAATTATCAATTATTAAAAATATTATTTAAAGAGTCCAAAAAATATTTTTAGATTAAAAATCTGCGTTACCTTTACCAAAAATAATTATTTAACTAAATAAGAAGTTGAATATCACAAACTTATCTTGTAGAAGAACCATGAGTGACTATAGTACTTATTCAAACTGGTTAACGGTGTACTGATGCACCTGATTGATATTTATACCATATCAATAAGTTTTCTTGCGTGTTTCATCGTTGATTGAGCAAGAACCGGACGTTGCAATGAACTCCCAGTCCAAAGGTTGGGCCGCTATGTGTTTTCCACTCGTGTTTATCAAATAACGATATATAAAGCAAGATTGCTATTCATAAGACTCAAACATGGCAATATTGGCAACGCTGTTCGATATATGACCCCTATTTAGAAAGTTTCGGATTCGACTCCTTTCAATTTATTTTAATTTTTCAAGTACCAATTTTTTTATATATTTATTTATTTAATCATATCGATCTTAAACTGATTAAAACTGTTTAAAAACTCTCTCTGGGGCCAGTGGGACTGTGGTATCCCCGATCGGAGTATGTTGTGAGGTTGAAGGTAGTAAGGAGAGAAAGAGGAAGGTTGGGCAATACCTGGCTATTCAGATCTGGTCACCGAATACGGCTAAAATAATTGCATGTAACGTTTCGTTTCTGAATGGTGGTCTTTCACCAGGGCGATACTGAAACTATGTACCACATTGGAACGTGTCGCAAATATAGTATATATTATTTTTAATTAATACATTTTGTATAGTGTATGTTTATTAAATATAATAAACAACTCTTACACCAAAACTTACCAGTTTAAAATACTGCATTATACAGTAAGGGTCGGGGCGGGGGACGGGCGGTATCACAGTGAGTGACCAGTGGCGACACTGGCGACAGGTGACAATTTATATTTTTATTCTTAATTTAATTTTTTAAATTAAAAAATGTCAGCTGACACTTAAATGCCATCTTCATTTAAAAAAAAAACAAATAAGCCCAGAAAACGCTCGTTAAGGTTTAGATCCGATACACCCTGTAAAGTATATTGGTACTCCGTTACGGTGGAAGATATTCTCATTATAACCCCGGTGAGAGTCACCATTCGGCTCTAAAAGTTAATTGAAATGACTCGAGGCATGTTTAGTGTATTACCAATTCATAAAAGCCAAGAATTTCTCAACCCTCCCTTCTCTCCTTTCTTCAGCTTAACCACGGTTCCCATTCCATAGTTTTCGGGCAGTAAAATGTATACTATTTTTTTTAAAACCCACGATTTTGCACTTCCTACGTTTTGAACCTGCGACTATTAAGCTAGGGGCAATCATTCCAACGCCCAGTCAAACAGATAGTGTTTTTAAATTAATTAACAAATTCCGTTTCTCCTACTTTTTCTTATCGGAAGTTGGCTATCATTAAATCAATCGTCACTTCTCCGACTATATATAATATATATTGATATAACAAATAAAAATACATTATTTCAAATATATTATCAAATTAATTTTAAAAATGTGGAACCAAAGAAAAAGGTACGTAGATACACTAACTAGAAACAAGACAAATATTAAAAAGATACTCACGCAGCAATACATAAAAAAAAACACACGTCAAAAGGTTCTAAAGGAAAAAAATCCTCACTGATTTATAAAGTTTCAGAGTGGTAGATACTATAAGTAACTCCCTGGTGAAAAAATCATCATTTTAGAATCGAAACGACACTTGAAATGGTTTTGACTGTGTTTGGTGAGTATATCTAAATAGCCTGTTTCTTCTCAACCTTCCTCTTCCCCATATATCACCCCTCCCCCCCACTACCTTCAGCCTTACAAAATGCCCCTATTGGTGATTCCATAATCGCACTGAATCCAGTCGGTTGGGAATAGTTGAGCTCATGTAATAAATAATAAAAAAGCTGTGAAAAAAAACCTGGGGTTGTTCAGTTACCCCACCAGTTAAGCGAGGGTTAAAAAAAGACACGGCCTAATATCACAAAAACAATTTTTAAACTACCATTAATTCGTTGCATCTCGAAAGAAACCCAAAGTATTTCTCCCCCCCCACATCTTCCATTCTTCGCCGGTTTCTTATTTCAACCTCTGACAATAGCGCCACCCCTTTGTTTTACTTGTAAACAAAGGACTGGGTAATTACTTCCTATGCAATATATACATACAACTTTGTATAGATAGCGAGTTTTTTTTATTTAATGGAATCCATCTCTCTACCATCATAACTCCACGAATACGACACCCTTAGGTTCAAACAGCGTGTCTTAACCTTCAAGTTATGAAAGGAGAAGTTTCCAGTTGTGATGGAACGATTAGGATTGCGATTAATTGTAGCTGCAGATTGTAAAAATATTTTCGTAATTGCCGATTATCAAAAAAGGAGAAACTGATTTTGATTTCACCTTACATAAGTGGAGAGTGTTTTAAAATGTAGAATCTGTCTTTGTTCCACCGTAATAATTAATAATATAAGGACTAATTCTTTCCGATACTCGCTTGTACCTAGATTGCACGTAGTTGGTAAAACGTTCGCAGAGGTGGCTGATGTATTTAACAATGTAATCAAACACTATCTTACAACTATTCTTTTTTTTTTATGAGAAAAACAATTTTATTTTTTTCACTGTTTAGTCTAAACCTTTGAATGTAAAAGCCCATTCGGGCGCATACAATAAATTAAATAAATAATTTCATGAATACGATACCAATAGGATCCTAGAATGTTAACCTTTACATGACGAACTGTTAAAATAAGTAACGCAACGATTATGATTCCGATTAATTGTAACCGCGAATTGTAAGTATGTAATTGAGTTATATGGCGGTCCGTCCTCTCTGCCTACCCCTGCGGAGAAACGGCGTGATGGTTAGTTAGTAATGTTTCCTCTGTCCTTCGTTTGTTATGTCTGAAGCAGGCATTATCACCAAAGATAGAATCCTTTGAAATGTAGATACGAGTGTATGGGCGCGAGATCGCGACAAGCGGAGGATCCTGACTCGCTAGGGCAATTCAAGTGGGGGTCAAGATTCTCAGCTATCAAATAACGACTCGAGAAGAAAATAGAATTGCGAATTATAAAAAATATTTAAAAATAATAGGGTATTATCCTTGGTCTTAAGGTATTATAACTGTATTTAATATTTGCATTGACGAATACATTTTCGACATTTCGGTTTTTATTATGCACATTTTAATTTGACGCCGAAACGACATGTTCGTTTATAATAAAAATAATGTTAACAATAAACGGAATACATGTATAGCGCTGTTTTCGTGGGATAATCACCCTTAAGGACGCATTACAACCTAATTTATCTAACGTATAACTTATTACTTAGACTTTTAACTAATAACTTACAGCTAAGATTTATTACTAATGGCTTACAACTAATATTTTCAACTAGTGACTTACAGTTAGGACTTCTGGCTAGTAACTAACTACTGAGACTTATAACTAGTGATTTACATCTAAGACCTATAGCTAGTGACTTATAATTAATACTTATAACTAGTGACTTAAAACGTATCCCATCTCGTTCCCCTCCCCACTACCTTCAACCTCACAACAAAATTGGGGTTCCCATTAGACGGTTGGGACGTATTCTTTAGTTTTTTTTTTTCTTAAATCCCCACTACCTTCACTAGAGCCAGTGAGACTATGGCATTCCACAACATACCCCAATTGGGGACGTGGCTATTCAGTCTGGTCAAACTGGCTAAAAAGCCATTTGCAACGTTTCATTTGGGCGGTCTTTGAGCGGTATTCTTAATACTTTTTTATTTTTACATGAGTTAAATGTGTTATGACACATATTAATTTAAAAAAAGTAGTTGGCGCACGCCGGGTTTGAACCCGCGACCTTTGTTTGGTTAAGAGTTCTAAATAGGCAGTTACTTCTCAACCTTTCTCTTCCCCATCTCCTTGTCTGACCCACTACCTTAAATCTCACAACATACCCCAATAGGGGATGCCATAGTTCCACTGGCTCATGGCGGTTGGAGAAGTATACCACATTGTCTTCTGAAATATATTTTTTATAATATCTACAACAGATACAATATAAACAATCAAACAAAAAAGGTACTTCTACCTACAATCTCCCTTCGATGGGGTAAAACAAAATGTAGGAATTCGAAGCGACTTTATTCAGCAACAATACACCATCGGCAGGTTGGTCCTACAGGCAGGAAGATAATACGAAATATAAAGCTGACGCTGTCTTCGATAGGATCAGGAACATAGACTTATGTTCTCCAAAATGGTAGAGGTCTAGCTACAACCCCTCCGCAGCATGAAGAAGTGGGTGGCGGCACACCCACCCCTAAGAGCTGCAAGGCGTGAAATCCGAGTGTGCCCAGAAGGTGGCTGTGGTGCATGATTCAAAGTCTATGAGGAACTACAACTATTATTTAATCTTCTCTGCGAGAATCTCAAAAGGGAGATTTGCATATTTAATAAGAAACCGCACAGCCTCAAGAACAAGGAACAAAATAAATTTTTATTAAACATTGGTTTTTATTAAATTAAATTTGTCCAGTGGTCCAATATTAGGTATATTCCTTGTAAACTCATTTGGTTTATCATTATTCTTTAATCACCTTCTCAGTTGACGTTTTGTCTCTTCCAATTCAAATTATCTGTCTCTTTATCTCTGCTCCTTTGTTATAATTTAAATGTTATTTTATTTTTTTATCATTGTTTTGTAGTTTTATTTTATATTTTGATTTTCCTCTGTATAAAAATATTTTTTAAAGAAAGACAGACGTTTTCGGATGAAGAATAACCTGACAATATTTGAAAAATTCCTACTGCCATCCTAATAAGCGGAAGATGTTGTTTGTGTAATGATGAAGAACTTGCAGATGAATTAAATCAACGACGCCCGGGTGGGAATCCGATGCGTTTGTCCACTTAGCTACTAAGCGGTCTGTATGTAATAATAATAATGTTTTTTATTAAATTTCTTATACATGACAAACTTTTTAAATTTAATGCATATAAGAAATAAATTTAAATTTTTTACAAAATAATTACAATTTATAGTACCATATAGATACACAAGATAAAATTTCAAAAAAAATAAAATTTTAGGCAGTGGTGGTGATCAGGTCAATGAGGAGAAACTCTTTCAAGAATCAATAGGATTTCACTTCTGAATCTCTCCTCACTGACATGAAATAAGTCGATATCGGAAGAGATTTTGTTCAGGAGCAAAATACTTCTCCCCACCGGCAGAACCATCGGCAGGTTGGTCCTACAGGCAGGAAGATAGAATAATCTATGAAGACGCTGTCTTAGATAGTCATCAGGAACATAGAGACTTACGCGCTCCAAAATAGCAGGGTTTACAATATATACTCGTATAACCGCACACTATGTATTTTTTGTTTAGTTTAATTTTGTACCCTGGTGATGCTTAGGCTAAGCGCAATCAATCGGTAATGAAAATTAAAATAATATCCGTGGTCTTATACAAAGTTATTTTTTTTATTTATTATTCTTAAGATAGATCATATCATATGTGTTTTATAATGTAAAAGATTATATATTATTATTTATATACAGATGCAATTATTGCAAATATACATAAGAATATTCGATTAGAAAATTAAACATACAATATACTAACATTAATATTTTTTATAGTGAATACCGCATAAGTCACAACTGCTCTCAACCGTCTAAAGCAAGTGAGACTATGACAACTCTAACTTGAGCATGTTGTGAGGCTTAATGTATTGAGTAGGGGAAGGAGATGGGAAAGAGAAAGGTTGGAAGTACCTGGCTATTCAGATCTGGTCACCAAACACGGCGGAAGCCATTTCAAGCAACGTTTCAATTATTTCACCAGGGCGATGCTAAAAGTATCTACCACTCTGGAACGTGCCGCAAATATGCTATACATTATTTTATATGAATTTAATAAGATAAGGTACCAGGAAATAAAATTTAGTACCATAACGCGATCATTAACTACAAACTCGGTCTACCTATTGAAACCATAAATTATAATTATTTAATGAAAGAATTAAAATTACTAACACTCTCAGATAGGATGCTTGTTTCCGACTTCACTTTTATTTTTAAAATTGTTAATGGTATTATAGACAGCCCTGATTTACTTAGCTTAATTACCTTCCATGTACCTAACAGAACCACTCGATCCAAAATTATTTTTAAATGTAACAATAATATCAGGACTGAGTCATTTAAATACTTGCTTGTACCTAGATTGCATGCAGTGAGTAATTCTATCGCTGAAATAGTAGATATATTCAACTGCACTGAATCTAGTTACAAGAAGGCTATAATAGCATACCTCTTTCAAAAATACTATTGTCAATTTGCATTATAATATTTCTATCAACTTAATCATGTTTTTGGGTGCTAATCATTGTTATTTTTTATGTCACTATTATTTTATGTTTTATATCATATGTTATGTAAAAGCCCATGAGGGGGTATACAATTAAATAAATAAACACTTTATTTTTAAACATTACGTTCATCGATGTATCAAAGTGGGTACTATCCAATACAATACCGATCGTTAGGTTAGGTTTGGACAGGGTGATTGCATCCCTCGGCACGAATCGAGTGCGGCTGATTCAATATGTTTTACAAAACATTTCTTACTAAAAATAAAAAATAAACTTTCGGGCTAAAATCTTCGACGAAATGTCACATCTCGCGGATGAGCAGGGTGACTCGTAATTGCTACGAAATATTCAAGGACGTGACGAACGAGATGTTATTACCTTGGAAAAAGAATATATATGGAAAGAGTGCAATATATATTTACCCAACCTATACAAATTTGCGACAAATTACTTTCTCCGGGTTTCCAAGTCGTATACCACGAGAGAGAAAGAGACAAGAAAAGTCGTCACATAATATTGCAGCACTCTTAGGTATGTACGGATGTTATCCGTCCGCGCTAACTTCGCATCATCGAGTCGTATAACTTACGTCAACGGATTTTGAGGTTATTTCCTATATTTGTGATGATCAAAATACTTGCAGTGGTTATACAAACATATCAAACATGATGGTGATATGTGCTACGCGTGAAAGTTCAAATATGACCAAACAAAGATTATGAAACATTACTTTCCAGAGGTATTTCAACAGTTTAAATATTTTGTTCGAACTTTAAAATTTTCACATTTTTAATGATAAGACATAAAATCAATAAAAAGTCGTCATCATTATTTAGGCAAACCTTCTGGTATTGGTGTTTGTGTGATATTTTGACTTTTCGATATTGTTTTGTTTAATGTGTTCAAATATGTTTATTAAAAATGTCCGAATTCCATGTGAGCAGTAACTAATAGGCTATCCAACATATTTAAACATATCTTTGTCTCTTTCTATTGAGTTGGTATAAAGTCAACCTACCTGACTTCACTGTTTTTGCAAGGTACCTCTCCATATATTCTTACTCCAAGGTTAGTACTATATTTCATTTTTAAAAAGCTGACTGTGTTTAGGTCAAAGGGTTATTCAACATTTTTTCGCAAGCATACTGGGGCCTAGTGGTTTGAACCACTATCGCTATTCGGTGATTAGCGCCATGATGAATTTTTAATCGCTCCCGTTAACCACCGGTTCTCGACCCATTTCAGTGTTTGATCAAATTATGATCAGGTGTCAAGCATAACGGCATGACCGTTGTGTTATCACTAAGGCCTAAATGTCCCTGCAAAAAATGCGGAAAAACCCTTATGACCTAAGCAAAGTCGATACAGTACCTATATTTGGGGTACGTTCCAGAGCAGCGCTTACTTTCAGTATCGCCTAGGTGAAAGACTAACATTCAGAATCGAAACGTTGCTTAAAATGGTTTTAGCCATGTTTGGTGACCAGATTTGAATAGCCAGATACATCACAACTTTACTCTTTCCCATTATCTTTCTCTCTCCACTACGTTCATCTTCACAACATACCCTATTTGAGGATGCCATAGTCTCACTGGCTCCAAACGGTTGAGAGCAGTCGTGATTTTTGTGCGAAATTCACATATATATTTTAAAATTGTGTTAGGCATCTGTGGGCAGATCGTTTATCAAAGAATATAATATCATTAGCTAACGCATTAAGAGGTATTTTTTTACGTTTATTGTATCACAATTGTGTGGAGAATGGACAATGTGATATTTTACGTGATAAGGTGAATGTATTGAGACTGAAAGAATTGGGAGAGGGGAGGAGATGTAAAGAGGAAGGTTAAAAACTACAAAATTATTCAGATCCAGCTTCCAAACAATGAAAAAGCGAATTCAAGCAATATTTCGATTGTGATTATTCTCAGCAAATCACTTTAGTGATACTGAAAGTATTTTAAACTATTTACAAGTTCAAGTATCAGTCACCCTGTAAAATATTATTCGTATATATTCGTAGTAGGCATGCATAAAAGATACAAAAGCCTTATATTATAATAATTTATGCCAGGGCTCTATGCAGGATATGGATAGCATAAAAAAATGAAAATAAGGGATGAAATCCGGGAAAATACATCCCTCAATCGGGGATTTATTTAAATACGGGAAGATTCTAAGCCAGGGGGGGAGATTTGCTCGTTGATACAAGCCTTACCCGTTATATATTTTGAATATTTTCTTATTTTGTATAACTTAATATTATACGACACTATTTTTATATTATATTTTGTACATGGCCTCCTTTGAGCTTTCTTGAACGATATATATTTTTTTTATTTTCCTCAACACTTGACCTTTGTTTATCGTTGAATTATTTTCGTCTGCCAGCATGCGCAAGTTTTTTGGATGCTTTGTTGTGATATCACGTCATAATATATTTTTGAAATGACCAATAATAAAAACAGATCCATCTCGCAAATTAAACTTTTTAGAGCTCTTTTTCCGCAGCAATTTTTACGAATTCATAAAATATTTGTCAGCGGAAAGTGATTATTCTATGAACTGAATGCTCATATGGGCTAGTTGTTAAACGACACAATGAACAATAAATTATTTTTAAAAGCAGTAAGCTAAGAAAGATGTAACACCCGACAACACCGCTCTGAGACAAACTCCTCGCTTCATCGACGTTCATACTCCTTATATTACTTACTCTTCTAATATTCTGAAGCGAATATGAGCTTTAAAATACAATAAAAATACCGGGGGTCGTTTGATAGATTCTCATATCTTAACAAACCGGTAACAATCTTACTAGTACAGTCGTCAGGTGGGAATGCTGTCCTTGTTCTACCGGTATTCCAACGGAAGATGCTCCGAAGAATTCGCCTCATGATTCGGCACCGATGAACAGCCGGGATACATGACAAACGCGCGCCAATATCTGTTGATATTACTTTGTCAAATGAGAACGGTTTGTTTTTACGACTCGTTCTTGCGTTCAACAGCTCGGCTGTGGAATGATTTGCCGGCTTCTGTGTTTCCCTCCTTAAACATGGGCCTCTTCAAGATACAGTTTCACTTCCACCTTTCCTCAAAAAGACCCTCCACACAGCATCCCCGGCAAAACAGGAGTTAACATATGAAGACCCCACGGCGAGAACCTGGTAACTAACCGTCGAGTCATTCTGATATATTCAGTTAAAATAAATGTATACCATCACAACCATATTTTTCATGAATGTTATAGCTAACATACTAAATTTAATATATAATTTAGCATTTAAATGCATTTCTGCAGTACAATGTTATTATTGTAGATACCATGTTCTTGCCATTGAAAAATATTTCAGTTATAACAAAATTTGCATTTAACATGTTCAGCTCTTTGATTTTCCATGTTCGTGCCATTTTCATGAACTGAAAGTGTGTTCATTGGATAGAGCGTACCAGAATTAGTTTAGTGAGAATACTAACTGTTTGTTAACAGGTTCTTGCCGTGGGGTTTTCATATAATTATATTAACCGATTCAAAAGAAAACTGATGTCACCAATTAACATTATAAGACTTTTCGATTCCTAGGCCCCAGACGTGATAGCGAAATTGATTATCTATTAAAAATAATTCGATGTACGAAAATGTTTGTTTAATTTCAAAAGTCAGGACAAAAATAGCTTACTTCGGGCACTCAGTCACGCCTATGGCACACTTCTACCGGTTTATATATTCAGTGGAAAATACGAAACAACATATTTACGCAAAGCCTCTGTACCTTTACAGAATAATTAATCGGTGCAGATTTTTTCTACCCTTCCGGCGTTAAAAAATCTTATTTTCCATTCGGCCCATTAGCCCCGAGCGGGTTAATTTGCAGGCCTTCGGACTTGAGTTATGCAATAATTAGGGGCTGAAGATTTACTACCCTCTTCTTACCACCGGCGGGCAAAGGGTTAAAACATTGCAGGGGAAATTCGCCCTTAAGCTCGATTTAGTTGCCTTGACCCAGTGACTCTCAACCTTTTCGAGGTAACATTTTTTATTATCGAAAAAACACCAAAATCACAAATTCATGTAATTTATAATTAAATTAAGATAGCATTTAACAATATGTAAATGTATTTTATTACACATTTTAGATTTCAAACACTAAATTAATATAATTTATCATTAAACAATATAAAAATGTCTTTTATTACATATTATAGATTTCATGACAGTACAAAAAGACTACATATCATCGTATATCGCTTCCATTGCAAATTTCTAAGAACTGCAAAATATGCGCTTTCGACATTGATCTATAAAAAAATAGAAGAATAAAAAAGAATCTATGGCAAAAATCGAAGAAGAAGTCGGGGACACCCGAGAAAGACATGGCACGATCAAGTAAATCAAATGCTTGAATCGGATCATGTGAAGAGTCAGAATAACAGAAAAATATGTATGAGACGATGTATGAATGTGAATGAAGCAAAGAGTGTGTGCTAAGACAGAGTTGTATGGCGGTCCGTCCTATCTGCCTACCCCTGCGGGAAAACGGCGTGATAGTTAGTTAGTTAAAATGTCTAATATCGCTTCACACCTCATACTCGCATGCACAATAAGACCACTGACAAAAATACGAGTTTATGTAAATTTAATTTCAATATCTGAGTGGTTAAACAATTTGAATCCACAAATGAATAGCTCTTGAACAATTTTTTTATTGTAATTTTACTGATTAAATTGTAAACTGCAGAAAATATGTTTGATAATATTGCATGTTTAAAACGGGAACTAACATTTTTTCTTGGCAAGTTACATTCGATAATTTTTCACGGGTAACAACAAGAGTAAAGTAGAGTAGGTTAATATTGAGAAATATGAATCACAAAACTACGATATCGAAAACTGTAACAACATTTCTAAGGTTTTAAATAATCTCGCGGAACGCCGTTTAAGAACCACTGCTTTTACCCCTTGGAAAAAATATACACATATGTTAATGGTTGTTTTAGTAGATGTGTTGGTATGAAATATACTTAGTAAAAAATATATATTAAAAATTACTGCTCTATTTGATAAACTTCGTTAAGTTTAAGGAGTTACTTTTGGTTCTATACTCTATGGCTACCTCTGTGGGGAGCTAATGATCGAGATATAAATTTCGGATTTCATTTTTATTTTAATGATTCCATAACCTGCATGGCCGAGCGGTTAAAATCCTCGGCTTCATATCCAGAGATCGCGGGTTCAAATTCCGGCATGCGAAATAAAATTTAATTTAATTTACGTGATATTTCAAATATAATAAAAAAATATATATTCATGATTTAATAAAACAAATTTATAACTTTATTCCACTTTTATTTTATGACTGGACCGAAGATGGCCGTCATAGGCTGAAACCGGTCCAGTCATAAAATAAAAATGGAATAAAGTTATAAATTTGTTTTATTAAATCATTAAAATGGAATTCCACCACGAATTAACAGTTTCAAAAATTAGAAATAATATATATATTCTTTTGATAGCACGTTCCAGAGGCAGATTGAAAAAGCACTATGGATATTCGAAATGATATTTGGAATGACACTAGCCGTGTTTGGTAAGAATATCTGAAAAGAGTGGGACCCTTTTCCCAACCTTTCTCTTAACCCATCTTACCTTCACAGCACACCCCCATTGCGGATGCCACAGTTCCGCATGCTTATCATACGAATTGATAGCTCATCAAAAATAAAAATAAATCAAAATAATAACAATATTAATTTTAAAATTGTCCTGATGATGGTAGGGTACTAAAAAAAATAGGGTAAAATAAATCATTTAAAGTTTTACTTTTTACTTAAAACAGAGCTTGAACATCAAGTGGTTAGTAGCTGAGTGGACAAACGCGTCAGATTCCCACCCAGGCGTCGTGGGTTCAAGTCCATTGCACAAGAAACATCTTCCGCTTATTGTGACGGCAGTAGGAGTTTTTCAAATATTGTCAGGTTATTCGTAAACCGGGAATGTTTATTTTCTTTTAAAAAAAAATTACATATATTTTTTAATTACCGAAGATCTTTTGACTTCTTACTAAGTCTCGAATTAATATTGAAATGGATATTTATCCAAGACACCATCTAGGTATTCAATAAACTCGGGTTGAGCTTTGCATCCATCACAAAGATGGCTGCCAAAAATCAAAAGAAAATTAAAAAAATAATATTCTTAATTTTCAATGAAAATATGAGATCAATTGAAATACCGCTTTTTAATAATGTCCCAATGGCCGAATCGGTTAAGGCGTTACTCCCGTATAGAGTGGAGGATCCGAGTTCGAGTCTCGGTTGTGACCATTGTCTTTTTATTTTGTGACCTTTTCTGTTACATAATTGTGTTTTAGATTATTTATTAATACTTAATTAATCATTAATTAATACTTTGAAACCGTGTTCTTTCAATTTATTGTATCTATAATCATTATCACACGATTTCCAACTTTTAACAAGGTACGCCGAGCGAGATTTGTTTACAGTTCTTCGTACCCTTATGTAATAGCAAACTTTCCATCTTCGAAGGCAGACAATATTGTTTTTCTTACTATTTGTTTTACGAACGGTGAACAAATTCCGTTTCCCAGCGGCGCGAGTCGCCAATATGCGTTTTTCACGGGAAGTTCCTGCAGAATCCTTTAATACGTCCTTCCGCGACGGTTTCCTGTTCCAGGATTCTATTTCCCTCCCTCTCCAGGCACTAGAGCCGTCTCTGTTTCTCGCCTCCGCGAGGCATTTAAAGATTTGTTTGTTGGTTTTATGAGCGTGTTTCGTAGAAGGCTGGATTCCTTCGCGTTTCGCCAAAATAATATTATGGAAAACGTAAGAATAAGACATTCCAATGAAAAATAATATGGCCTTGAAGTAACAATATATGGAGAGAAAGCTAATCATTTTTACCCAACCTATACAAATTTGGGATAAATCACTTTCTCCGGGTTTAACGTCGTACACCATGAGACAGAAAGAGATAACAAAATTTCTTAAATTATCACACCGCTTTAAAGTCTTGTTAGAATGTTCTTCGTGTGCTGCGTCTTTGTTGACTCCGCCCATACGTTTTGATACGCAAAATAAAATAACGTAACTCAACGGTTTATTGGGTTACATGCTTCATTTTTGTTTATAACAATACTATGAAAAAGTTGTTATACGAATAAAAAAAAACCTTATGTCGACACGTGCTATGAATGGATGTACGAATACCCGAGTCCGGCAAACCTCATAAAAACTGACTACAGCAGCGCTTTTTCTTGTATATTATTGCTCTGAGAATATGGCATAACAAAATACATTCACACATCTTGAGATATGTGGCCACTTCAAGCGGCCCTCGACACTAGCGACCAAATTTTGGTATTAATATTACGTCTAAAATGCAGCCCATAGATTGAGAAGTTTTATTCCTAATTTACATTCGCTAAATACCTTTTAATTAATAATAGAATACATCTTCGAGAAATATAAAGGTTTATAATTATATCTTTGAAAAATCATTACAGCAAATTATTAGTAACTAAATAAATAACACCCCCTCATACACACAAGCATTGCTTTTTTATGAGGGTAATTTATAATTTATAATGAAATGTTTAGATTTAAAAATAAATATATTGATATAACATTTGTAAAACACTACTATGTATTATGTTTGATAATAATAAAAAAAAATAATAATAATAAAAAAATAAAAAATAAAAAAAAAAAAAAATCAGAATAAAAATGAAAAAAAATAATAATAATAAAGTAAATATTGACGACTTCCTTATTCGAGTGGTAAAACGATCTCTACTACGAATCCATAGGTCGCGGGTTTAAGCCCGGCGTGCGCAAATAACTTTTATGTATTATAAATAATCAATGTGTGTCATACCACAATAAATTCATATAAAATATAGTATATTTGTGGCACGTTCCATAGTGATAGATACTTCAAGTATCGCCCTGGTGAAAATATCAGAATCGAAACGTTGATTGATTGAAATGACTTTAGCCGTGTTTGTGACAAGATCTGAATAGCCAGGTTCTTCCCAACCATTCTCTTTCTCATCTCCTTCCCCTCCCACTACCCTCAGCCTTACAACATACCCCTATTGGGAGCAGTTGGGACTCTTGTGCGGTATGCACTATAAAAATCATAAATATATAAAAGCCTATTATATGTATTTGTCGAAATAAAAACGTATTGACGTCAGGGTAGCTGCATTTTCGTCTGTTATACCTGTGTTCTCTGTTAGCAGTCATCAACACCCCTTTGCCTTCGACAGTAAAAATGATCATCGCCCATGTAAATTAAAAAAAGCTGTGCGTTTTATTTTCTCGTTTAAACGTTCCCTTGTAAATTCAAATGATCCGAAAGTAACCATATGGAAAGTGTGAAAAAATCACAATTTGTCAAAGGGCGCCGACAGCCGTGTCATGAATGTGTAATGCGAACGTCGTTCGGTGTTTATCGTCTCTCTCGCACCAGTGCGACGTGCGCGACTGGCGAGGGAAAGAGAAAACATTTATTTTGTTCACTATTTCGTTGTAGGTACAAAAATGAATTATGAAAGCGAGTTCATAAAAGCGTTATAATAATATTTTTTGTCGACTCGGCTTGGAAAAATGGTTTTTATTTGGTTATTTTCAAATCTCAACTAGTAAAGCAGAAAAAACTCTCGAACGCTGAGTTCTAGCGTAATGAAATTTTTCAGTTTTTGTGTGAAACTAGCTTCATCATGAGCAATAGATTTTTGTAATATTCATTTTAACGGCGGATTTCAAAGTGATTATTTGTTACGGTCTTACCTTCATATTTTTCACCCAAGTTCCAACCTATCCGACCATTTCGCAATATCGCTATATGAATATAATTATTATGTACAAAGATAATATACAGAAGTATTCAAACCTGGCAGGTCACTTCAGAAAAACACAAATATTTTAGTTATTTCTAGTTTGATGAAAGACACAGTTTAGCACCCAGGGAACATGTTTTGGTTTAATTATAGTATTTATTTATGATTTTTATTGTTTGATTTTACGGCAGAGAGAAAATAAAACTAGAAGAACATAACTAACTAACCATCGCGCCGTTTCCCCGCAGGGTAAGGCGGAGAGCCATACAACTCTGTATTGGCACACACTCCTTGCTTCATTCACATTCATACATCGTCTCCTGTTATACCATACTCTTCTGTTTTTCTGACACTTGACATGGCCCGACTCGAGTATTTGATTCACTTGATCGCGCCATGTAAGCGTCTCTTTCCCATTAGTCACGCATACATCAGCCTTGCATTCTTTCGGAATATCCACATTTTTAACATGGTTTTACCACACTTACGCCTCAGGCATCTTATTTCTAGAAGAACATATCGTCGCTGGAAAGGTAAATTGTCGCTGAAGCGACACTTTGGTCAGAAATTAGTTAAATACACAGTTTTGATTAAAAAAATTCTAAAATATATTTACCATTGGGGAGAAGGCTCGACTCAAGCGACTCAAGTTTGGGACTTCAATAGCCTTTAGCCGTTACCTGAGTTAACTTTTTTCTAGGTACTGGAGACTTATTAATAATTTTATGTGCTCCGGTATAAACTTACCAAAATGGAGTTCCAGCCCTTTTGCCTTTCCGGCGACAATATTTTTTTTTTAATTGGCCAGGTTTTGAACGCTTGATCACTTGTTCAAAGAAACAATCTTAACTCTACCACGGAGATATCAGACAACCTTGGAGTAACAATGTATGGAGAGAGAGCTAATTATTTTTAACCAACGTATAGAAAATTGCGATAAATCACTTTCTCAGGGTTTTTACGTCGCTCACCATAAGAGAGAAAAAGACAAAAAATAACACACCGCTTTTATGTACTGTAAAGATGATCTTGGTCTCTATCCCCGCGTCTCCGGGGACTCACATGCATTGTAATGCGACTAAACTGGACACAGCTAAACGGTTTTTTAGGTTATATGCTATATTTTTGATGATAACAATACTGTGGAAAAGTGGTTATACGAATAAACAAAAACATTATGTCGACATGTGCTATGAATGGATGTATAAATACCTCAGCCCTGGTCCTAGCCACGCTAAGGTCTGCCGAGTCCGGCGAAAATCATCAAAAACTGACTACACTGCCTTGGATAGGTACCACTCTATCTACTCTAAGCAGACAACGCTAAACGAATTTTGAAAACGTGATCCTTTATCATTTAAATATATAATTTGATTTTGCCACATCAGGTCCAGACGGAGGTGGAGAAACGGTATTACGTGGCGCAATGTGTGTCAATAGACATAAAACCAATTTACCTGGTTACACTAAAACGGGGAGTGGGTTCGTTCCCTTAACGGTCCTGGGAAATAAAAGGAAGACTGCTTAGTGGCCGAAATTCTCAAAAAGGTTTAAAAACTAAAAGCAATACGGAACAACTTTGAAAGGGTGTCGGTGAAAAGATAGGTTTTTTGGCCATCGCATCTTCTTCCCCTTGTCTTATTAGGGTCGCAGACCCATCGCTTCGACGAGAAACCCCTAGGTTTCCCTGTCTTAACTAGCTAACTAACCATCACGCCGTTTCACCGCAGGGGAAGGCAGAGAGGACGGACCGCCATACAACTCTGTCTTGGCACACACTCCTTGCTTCGTTCACATTCATACAGTTCTGTGTTATTCTAACTCTTCACATGACGCGAGTCAAGTATTTGATTCGTTTGATCGTGCCACGTCTTCTTTTTCTTTCGTTTCCCTGTGTTGCGCTATTATTATTAAAATGTGAATACCGCACAAGAGTCCCAACTGCTCCCAACCGTCTAGAGCCAGTGAGACTATGTTTATCCCCAATTGGGGTAATTTGTGAGGTTGAAGGTAGTGGGGAGGGAAAGGAAATGGAAAAAGGAAGGTTGGAAAGTATCTGGCTTTTTAAATCTGGTCACCAAACACGGCTAGAGCCATTTCAAGCAACTTTCAATTCTGGATGGTGGTCTTTCACCAGGGTGATACTTTGAGCATCTACCACTCTGGAACGTGCCGTAAATATACAATACATTATTTTATGTTAATTAAATTTGTTGTATCACATATTGATTAAATAAAATTTGTTTGCGCATGCCGGGTTTGAGCCCGCGACCTCCGGATTCGTAGTTGAGCGTTTTACCTCTTGACCACGCAGACCGTCAACTGTCCGAAGCCAGTGGAACTATGGCTCCCAATATAATTGGGCTACGTTGTGAGGCTTTAAGAAGTGAGGGAAAGGAGGTAGAGAAGGGGAAGGTTTGAAATTACCTGGCTATTCAGATCTGGTCACCAAAGTCGGCTGAATCCATTTCAAGCAACGTTTCGATTCTGAATAGTGGTCTTTCACTAGAGAGATACAAAGAGTACCTACCATTCAGTATTGAAATGTTACTTGTAAGAGCTGATTCACATCAATGTCCAGTTCCGCTCAGTGCCGATATTGTTCCGCAAGAGAGCTTATTGATATGGTATGAATATCAATCAAGGAGTATGTGCCAAGACAAAGTTGTATGGCAGTATATCCTTCTGCCCACTCTTGTGATATTTGACTACTTATTTAGTTAAATAATTATTTTGAAGTGTAAAAATACTTCCAACGCTGATTTTTTTTTTAAAACCATTTTTTTATCACTAAATAATATTTTTAATAATTAATAATAATATTATTTAGTGATAAAAAAATGGTTTTTGATTAAAAAAAATCTGCGATGTTAGTATTTTTACAATTCAAAATAATTATTTAACTAAGTAGTTAAATATCACAAGGGTGGGCAGAACGATATACTGCCACACAACTTTGTCTTGGCACATACTCCTTGATCGATATTCATACCATTTCAATAAGCTCTCTTGCGGAACAATATCGGCACTGAGCGGAACCGGACGTTGGTGTGAATCAGCCTTAAAGGCTTCAGCCGTTTTTGGTGACAAAATCTTAGTTGCCAGGTACTTCCCTACCTTCCTCTTTCCTATTCCCCCCCCCCTCCACATACCCCGCAGTATGGGAGCAGTTGGGACTCTTATGTGGTACTCACATAAAAAGGTGGCATATATTTTCAAAGTATTTTTTTATTATTTTCTTAGCAATGGTGTTGGGACATTTTTGTCATATACGAGTATGTATTTATATTTATTTTATAATGTTGACAAACTCAGTAAGTTTATTAAATTACAATTTTTCACTCGATATGAATTTACGAACAACAATTGAATGTCTAAAGATAGCAAGTGAATAAATTATTTGATAAAAGGAAGAAATAAACTAACGGTAAAGAAAACGTTAGAGCAAAGATGTAGCCTAGTTCCTCCTAATATTGTTAAGTTTCGTATTTCCGTTCAAAGGCCAAAGAGACAGAAAGGAAAATGCGAAAGGTTAACTTCAAAAGAGGATCAAATACATCGGAGATTAACAGAGGGAGCTCCAGTCTTTCCGGCGAACACTTTTGGCCATTTTATACGTTCACGAGTCGTATTTGTGAATATGAACGAAAATATAAATACGATAAATAACACGCAGGCAAGCAGCTATAACTTTGAAACGATGTGCTTTGGCGACGTGTAATTTGCACAGCTTTTTCCCTATAAAATTCACATGTCAATGCACTAATTTTCAGCTCGCTCAATCATTTACATCGTGAGATATGGAGCTTTGAAATGAAGATTAAAGTATAAAAAATATCTGTTAAAATCTATATCCTTCCTGCGTTGCTTCCAACCGTTTACCTTCTCAGAAAGTACCTACAGGTTAAGGGTAATTTTTAATTCACTTGATCATGCCACGATAACCGGTCGGTAGCTGAGTGGACAAACGCGTCGGATTCCCACCCGGGCGTCGTGGGTTCAATTCCTCTGCTGGTTAAATCCTCCATCATTGCACAAAAACATTTTCCGCTAATTATGATGGTAATAGGAGTTTTTTTAATATTGTCAGGTTATCCGTAACCAGGGAATGTTTGTCTTTCTTTTAAAAAAAATGTCTACTTCCGGCGTTCCCGACTTTCTACTAACAGCAGATTTGACAAACTTATTTCTGCTCTTCTGTGAAATTGTGTACATAAAAAAAATATCTATACCAATCAACAGTTTCTTTTCCCAGGTGGCACAGATTAAGGGGAATGTCGTAAGAACCGGACAAGAAAGAAGGAGAACAAGTGGGTAGGGGGTGGTGAGACAGCGTCGGAAGGTGGGAAGGAGGGAAGTAAGGGATCAAAGAGGAAGGAAGTGGAATGACGTATTAAATTCCTCGCAAGGGATGATCGCCGCCCATTAGCGAAGCAAGAATGGCAAGAATTCATCCCACGACCAGCGCAGGTAGCTTATACTGATGATATATAAAATATTTTCTTATTAGAGGATAGGTATTGGTATGTGCTAATTATAAACTGTGCTGACGTCTAGATTTTGCAACTCAACTGATCTCCACACCAGCGATCAAATTCGTGCATTGAGCAATCTACAATTCAACCCAAGATCTTAGCAAATTGCAAAGTTCGAAAATGCAGCTTTGTTCCTTAAAATTAATACATTTTTTATCGATTTCTATTTTTTTAATTTCTAATTTATATTCGCTAAATACCTCATAAATGAACATCTTAATATTTACCTAATGTAGTTGGCTAAGATGATTATTAAGAAAATTGCAGTGGATTGCAGAATGTGACAGCAGCAACAATTTGATTAAATTTTGGTCTCGTATTCCAAATAATATTTTCTTATGCAACATTAAAAATACTTCTCTTCCTTCGCTACAAAAATTGTCATAAAGGATGATAGTTTTAATATTATTTTGGTAAGAAATAAGAAAAGTTTGGTTGAGGAATTTATTTGAGTTTAAAAGATTGTTTTGCAAAAAATACATCAATTATGGGACCATGTTTTATTCAAAAATAAAAGTGAAATAGTAAAGTGAATAGACTGATTATCGAATCTTGTAAATACAATGTTTTATACCTACATAATAAGACAATTAATGAAAAATAAATCATTTTTTTAAATTACCAAACAAAAATTATACACTACATAATGTACTGGAGTATGATTTGACATGTTTACCGTTAACATGGTTTTAAATATGTATGCCAGTTAAACACTGCTGCAAAAGAATTAAAATGATTTTCAAAAAAAAAAAAACAAAAATCGGCTGAGTTAAAATGTAGCTCAAACGCACAATCTCAGTGTCACCATCCCGACTGGGCTTACGTTTCAATTTAACTAAGGGTAACTCTAATATGAGATACATTTGTACGGATTAACTTCGTTTTCTAATCAAAATTGTAATCATATCACATTTCGATGGTTCCTTTTGTGAAATTCGGTTTTGAAAATGATACCTTTTCGATGAACGTGGTATTGTTTGATTCAAAGAATATATACGAATACAAAATAAACAAATGAACTACAGGAGGATGTGTGACGTCTGTCACTTCACGACATGTTTCACTTTGTCAACTTTGGTTGAATGCAACACGTCTGTTTAGCGAAGAGCCTGTTTATTAAGTGTTTTTGTAAGTGGTTAGTGTGTTATTATAAAGATAATCTTTAATGTTCAATAAAATAACCTAAAATAAATAATTTCAAGAAACCCATGATAGTGCTCTCTTCCCAAGCACAAGAACTTTCTCAATTAGGGAGGTATTTATCATTAACTAGAAACTAGACATTGTATATAAACTGAATTAATATTATACCTACTGTTAGTATCAAGTAAAAATATTTATTTTTGTACAATTGATTAAAAAAAAATTAGTGGAGAAATTTCATTGTCACATACCTAGTCGTAACATCTGAAATAAATTAAACATTTGTAATAATAATATTTAGATACACATTGTATAGCGTCGATTTTGCGCAAATCATGATAAAACTAGAAAAATACATTAAAAAACCGGCCGAGTCCTAAGCGTAGAGTTCTCACCTAGGCGTCACTCGGTCAATCTTCTGCTAGCTAAGCCTTCAATTTCCCACAGGGGTAGGCAGAGAGGAAGAACTGCCAAATAACTCTACCTTGGCATACAGTCCTTGCTTCATTCAGCATATATGCTCTTCTGTTATTCCGACTCTCGACATGGCCCGACTTGAGTGTTTGATTCACTCGATCGTGTCTTCATCGGGCTTCCCTGACTTTTTCAACCATTCACTTTCTCGTCGTATATTTTCTCAACACACCTCTCTTTTGTTCATCCGCTTGCGAAATTACCGGAAGCAAACATTTGATTCACTTGATGGTGCCATGTCTTCTTCAAGCGCCCTTGATTTTTTCTACCACTCACTTTCGCATCGTATATTCTCCTTACACTTTTAAGCTTCTATTTATTATTGTCACAAGTGTATACAATGATCAATTTTGAATATTAGAAAAAATTGTAAGAATTTACAAAAACGTTTTTACAGTGTGTTATTTTATTAATTAGTTCGAGAAAAAAAGACCTAAATCATTTTTTTTTTCCTTTTAAAATTAGGCTATTATTTTAAAGTTTAAAACGTACCGTATGCAAGCAATGCATCTCTGTGGGAATACTATGTTCGACTAAATATTCGCTGCGATACCTACGGTATATTAAAATTGATATAATTTTAAAATATATACCCATATATTAATATAATATTTTTTTGTTCAAAGTTCTACAGTTATATAATCCCGGTTCTAAGAGTTCCTAATTCAAACGGGCCAATGGCAGTAATACCTACATTAAGCCCGTAATAACGATACCCGTAATGGATTTGAGATAAGACGATAGGAATAATGAGAATATAGACAGTAAAGCCGGTAGAAATGACAGCCAATGTCATATCGAAATCATTCAAATAATCTACAATAAGTAATGAGTATAAAGCAAAAATTATCTTGTCTCAAGAAACAAGATCTCTTGAACGGTGAGCTCTGGCTTCATAAAATTTACACTACTTTTTATGAGTTTCATTGGAGCGAAGAAACCATAGCAGTATAAATATAAATAAAGAGAAAAACAAAATACCAGCAATAATAATTATCCCAGAAAGGAAAAAAAACTGAAACTAAAAAGATTGGAAATTAAAAACAGCATAGAAGCAAAAGTGAAAAATATATTTTAAGAAAAAAATATTTAAAAAATATATAATGAATACCGCACTGTTCCAACTGTTCCTAACAGTCTAGAGCTAGTGAGACTATGGATTGGGGTACGTTGTGAGACTGAAGGTAGTGGGGAGGGGAAGGAGATGTGGAAGAGGAAGGTTGGCAAGTACCTGGCTATTCAGATTTGGTCACAAACAAGGCTAAAGCCATTTAAATCAAGCAAAGTTTCGATTCTAAACGGTGGCCTTTACCAGGCCGATTTTTAGAGTATCTAGCACTCTGGAACGTGCCGCAAATATACTTTACATTATTTCATATGAATTAAATGTGTTATGACACACATTTACCCCTCCGTTAGATAATTAAAAGAAAAGAAAAAAAAAAGGGTTTCCATATTTCGTTTCTAAAATAAAGTGGATATATTTTTATATAAAAAGGTATACTTCCCATTTCAAAAATACAACCCACACACACAAACATTAAATTCAGCTTTTGCCGCCTAGCGGTCGATTAATTCTTACCACTTATGTACTTTACGCGAGATGACGGAGAATGGGCGGCATCAGTTCCCCCATAACTCCAAAAATTTAGAATGAATGACACATATTGATCAAATAAAATAAAATTGTTTGGACCCGCAACCTCTGGATTCGTGGTCGAGCGTCTTACCACTCGACCATGGAGACCCAGTTGTTGTTGCATTATAATCTGTTCGTTCGTATGCTCCCGACATCAACTGTCAAAAAGATTCTCGCGGAATAATAAACGCTGCTGGCGGCATTCCGAGCAGGCTCCGATGCCATACCGATAAAAGAGACTCGGATAGTAAATCAGACGAACCGCCCCCCGTTATTATTGCGAATTCTTTGATCCGGCTGTCAAAGCAGAAGCAAATGAAAAAGAAACGAGGGAGCGTGATTCAGTTTACGACCCGCCGTTTGAGTGACAGTGAGAGGGGTGGCAAACTCGGGAGGGATTTGCGCTGATCACGTGCCGGTGTCGGGATTGACAAATTCCTCCTGCGCGGCGTATCCCTAGAGCTTATTCGACGCCCGCACGTTATGAAGTCATGTTATGTCTGCAGGGGTGCTGGTCGCGGGTTCGCGAGCGGTCGCGAAATCAAATTAAAGATTGCGGTTACAAGAATTTTAATCGGAAATATGAAAAAAAGGCTGCAGATTCATCTGAACAGAGATGAGAAATCTTTGCGGCTACTGGTTTCTGACAACAACAAAAAACATGCGCTTTTGCACATTACCATGAGCGCGGAGTTTAATAATTCGATCCAGTTGTCAATGTATAATACGAATATGTTTTTGCAACACTGAATATATTATATCGACTGTGTTTAGGTTAAATGCGTTATTCCGTTTTTTTTTGCAAGGAAATTCAAGTTTTGGTGGTGAACATAATTATAATGCTGTTACGCTTGACACCTGATCATAACATGATCAAATGCTGAAACGGGCCGGGAATCGGTGGCTAACGGAGGCGATTATTTGAAGTGGTAACGGTGCAAGATTCATAGTGGCGCTAATCATTGATTTGCGACAGTGGTTCAAACCACTAGGCCTAAGATTGCTTAAAAAGTTGAATAACGCCTTTGACCTAAACACAGTCGATATACATGTATTTACATGAAATAATACTGATAGATACTTTTAGTATCGCTTTGGTGAGAGGCCGATATTCAGAGTTGATACATTGGTTCGAATGGCTGCAGCCGTGTGAAGTGACCAAATCTGAATAGCTAGGTACTTCCCAACCGGAAAACCTTCACCTCCCCACTTTCTACAGCCTACAACAAACTTTACATTGGGGATGTTATAGTACCACAGGCTCCAGGCAATCGGCAAACTGCCGTTGAAATAGCTAAACCTAAAAAATAAACTTTTTCCATACATTTTCGATAACCGTTGAATGCACAGTGATATTGCCAGCGCAATAGAAAACATAATTATCCCATGATTTGGGTAATTTTAATGTTTTTTGCACAGTTTTAACGTGTGGTGGATCTGCCTGGGACGTTCGACCAGCAGTCGGAAAGGTCGAGTTCGACACTCAGATAGCCGATTTACTCCCTTATGTATCTGGTCCAGTCATCTGGAATAAGCTTCCCCCAAAACTTGCCAACATACAGAACCTAGCAGAGTTCAAATGGGTCTTAAAAACCAAATTGTTTAAAAATCCTACATACAAAACGTTATTTATTAAAATTTAATTTCTTTAAAAACGTCCCTTATTTGCTTTGTTTCGGTTTTTTCCTTACTTCTATCATTACAACTCAATGACATCACCATCTACTGAAAACCATACACTCATTGTCATAAAATATTTATTGTCCTTTTGTTACTTGTTATACACTGTTTGCATTTTTAGAATCGTTTACTTATAATCTTGAATATTAATGTTTTAAGTACCAACATACCATATTAACTGTCCTCAATCTAATTTCCTTTTCTTTGATTTAAAAAAATATGTTAATTTGAATTTATACATTTCGACTGAATTTTTATACCCTTAGCTCCTGGTAAATTGTTTTTTCAATCTGTTGATGTACACATGCACTGTTATACCTTGATCTGAGCCTTTTTCTCTCATGATTTATGATAACGATCATGATTTTAGATAGTTTTAATTTGTATACATATTATTTTCTCCTTTTTAGTTAGTCTTATCAGCATAATCAGTTAGTCGTACATAACCGCGTCTTCTTTTAATTACCTAAAACATAGTATTTAACAATCAGTAGAGTGCAATTTTAATTTCAACTACATTCTCGTTTAAGTTTTATTACAGTGAATTATTAATTTCGACACAGTCGAACGTTATTTAATCATTAATATCAAACCGAAACAACTTGTATCAGTGTTGTCGCGGCGCGGCGTGTGCGTGTGGGTACACCGTGTTTTCGTCACCGGCCGGCTTCTAGCCGCTCGGTTTCCGATCAAACTCGCTACTAGCGACTAAGATACTAAACGGTCCCATTCATTCGTGTTTTTGTTCTTGAAATTTTGGAACGAATTTTCATCAGTGAGATAAAAAGATCTATTACCAATCATGTCGAATACACGGAGCAACAAAATGAACATTGAAAAAGAGGACAAACCTTCCACTGAAAAAAATATTTGAATATATTGATAAAAAATTTGAATTACTAATAAATGTAATAATTAAAAAAATCGATTCCCAAACTGTGGAATCCTTAAAAAGTATTCAATTCATAAGCGCCCAATACGACGAAATAATAAAAAAATTGGATATAAGCAACGACCAAAATAAATTAATTCAAAATGAACTTGAGACTCTAAAAAAAGATCACAAAGAAAAAAATGCCACAATTAAAAAATTAGAACTGAGACTCGATGAAATTGAATATAACACCAAACAAGATAGCCTTGAAATTGCAGGCATCCCACAAAAAAATGGCGAACAACTTGCAGAAATCGTTAAAAAAAGTCGCAGCTGCAGCAGGAGTAAGTATAGAATACGCTGATATCTCCACAGCAACGCGAGCCACGGATAGAAGACCAAATGCTCCACCTAAAATTGTTGTCAAATTTATGGACACAAATATAAAAAATCTCATTCTATCAAAAAAAAGGGAAATTGACCTAAACTTATTAAAAGAATTAACAAACGAAGTAATATACATCGGAGAAATAATTACTCCATACCGCAAAGAAATTCTATGGAAAACAAAGCAACTAGCAAAAGAAAAAAAATACGAATTCGTATGGTTTAAACATGGAAAAATAATGGTTAGAAAATGTCACAATGATAAAATCATATACGTCAATCACCTGGACGACTTACAAAAATTAAACTAACAAAAACCCAAAATAAACCAATCATAATAAAATATTCTAAAATGGATGAAGAAACTCTAATAACAAACAAACCAGGAAATCTGTCAACTCTAATAAACAATTTTAATATACTGAACCAAAATATACGTAGTATCAACAAAAATTTTGATGAACTTCAAATACTAATTAAGAACCAAATAATAAATTTAGATATAATCATCCTAACAGAATGCTGGATAAACTAAACGAGTACAATTCAAGAATTAAAGTCTGGCTGAAAGAAGTCAATGAGATAACATTAAAAGCAGTACTAAAAACGACATAGAAGACGCACCAAATTAGATGACATGAAATTACATAACTCTAGTCCGCCTCAGCACAGGACCCCCTAGTGAGGAGGACTAAGAAGAAAAGAAGAAAAGAAAAGAGAAAAAATAAAAAAAGAAAAGAAAAAAAAAACGATAATAACAAAGAGTGTTACAATTATAATAATTAATGTACCTAATTTATCTTTACTGCTATCTCTGTTAACATTTTCACACATACATCATATTTTGTATTTGCATATTTTCTCATTTATATAGATGCTAAATAAAAAAATAAAAAAATTAAAAAATAATTAATTTAGTATGAAGCGCAGTTGAGGTGAAATATCACAAAACTGCGCTATATTAGTTCAATATTATTATTATTACTATCGTGGCGTTATTAATAGAAAAATATCGTATTATAAACTAAGAATAGGGGGTTGTCGATGCCTGTCTCAAACGACCCCTTCTCTGTTATGACGCTATCCGGGATTTGCGGCTATAGGAGAAATATAAAATGTGCAGCTTAACACTCGGAGGATTTGTCTGGGTGTTGCGATGACGTATTGCACGCGTGTCTCGGAAACGGAGGCTACACAGCACATAACGATGTACGACAGTCGGGGAAAAGAAGAAAAACTAAGGCTTTTGTCGGGAGACAATAATGAAGAGGAACAAAACGTTGATGTTTTTCATGGGATGAAATGAATGGTGGATGTTCACTGAGAGATACAACGGTCATTTATTACGTTTGAAATTTGATATAGAGTTTTTTTTCATCCGCCAGCACTAAAAAGTGTTTAAAAATTTGTTTTGTTTTTCTTACGCTCTCTCTTATTGGAAGTTGGCTTTGATCAAGGCAATCTTTAAACTATAGGCTGCAGCCCACCATAGCAAACTCTACTCGTAACAGTCACTTTCCTCTACTACGTCTTCTATCAATCTTCATCTAGATTATTAGTCAGATAATCTTCTGTTTGTCGTTCTTCGAAATATTGAAGTTTTCTTATTTCTTCATCTAAATCACTCAGTAAGTAAGAATTTACTATTTACAACAAGTCTGTACAATTCACAACAAGTCGGAACCATTTACAAGAAGTCGGCACCATTTACAAGAAATCGGCACTATTTATTGTTTATTTATTTTATATTAGTTACTTTGTACATCAAGTTTACAAGTAGCTAATTTTTTCATTTTCTTTTGATTTTATAATATTTTAACTTAAATACTACTTATTATTTTGATTTACATGCATTTTAAACATTTTTACAGGCTATTTTGAATTTATTGATAGGCATAATTTTGATGGTTTCATTATAAGATTTCATCCCTTTATATAGTAAGCTATTTTGTGTGTTGGCTTTATTATTTTGTGGTAGTCTAATTTCTTTGCATGCCCTTGTATTATATTTGTGAATATCAACATTGTAGATAATTACTATTCCAAACAAATCGGTACCGTTCACAAGTCAGTACAACTCACAACACGTTGGTACCATTCAACGAACGGCACCATTAACAACAAGTCGGCATCATTCACACCAAGTCGGCACCATTCACAACAAGTCGGCAACATTCACAACAAGTCGGCACCATTCACAACAAGTCAGCACCATTCACAACAAGTCGGCACCATTTACAACAAGTCTGCATCATTCCAAATAAATCGGTACAATTCCCAAGTCGGTACCAATCACAACAAATCGGCACCATTCGCAACAATTCGGCACCATTCACATCGATTCGGCACCATTCCCACCAAGTCGGCATCATGCACAACAAGTCGGTACCATTCGCAACAAACGGTACCATTCCCAACAAGTCAGTACCATTTACAACAATTCTGTACCATTCACAACAAATACCAAACCCTTTCATAAACACAAAATTCCAAGCATATTTTTAATAAGGAACTGCTGGTTGAACAAGTCGGTTGTTCCACCGCGTAGCAAGGGTGAAATAATATCTATTTTCAGGTTAATTATTATTATAAATGTTCTTGTATTGGAATTTAATCTTAGAAACGTACTAAAGTTGTTAAAGTCAAAACCCACTCCAGAAATACCCGACTATATCTATTTTAGCACCAAACAAACGTAATATCGCGTTTCAATTTTGCATATCAAGCATTTGATTGGCGTTATTTTAGACTGTATATATTAAATCAAATTGGTAACAATATTTAACAGTTGAAGATCAGAAGAGAATTCGCAACAATATATTATACAACTCTCAAATTTATTATCATTATGTAATATAAGATATAGTTCTTAAGGCATCGCGTGCTCAACGTCTGTCGTAACTTGATTCGTGTAACAATAATTATGCCCGTAGGCATATCGACCAGAGTTGACGCGATCAGCGCTCGCACGGATGCATCGCTTGCATACATCATGTTATAAACTTATTTAATGAAAATTAAATAATAACTTTGTACAAGACCACAGATTTTATTTTATTTTTTATGGCCGACCGGTCTCGCTTAGCCTAAACATCGTCAGGGTACAAAATTAAACTAAACAAAAAAATACAAAGTGTGCGGTTATATATACAAATAGAGTGAGAACACAAAAATAAGAGAACAGTGAGAAAACAATAGAATAACATTAAAATTTAAAAAAAGGAACAGAGAGAAAGGGACAAATATTATGAAAAGAAGAAGGCAAAATGTTAACTGAGAAGGTGATTAAAAAATAATGAGAAATTTTATAAGTTGAGGGGAAGAAAAAGTATCGCCCTGGTGAGAGACCACCATTCAGAATCGGAACGTAGCTTGAAATGGCTTCAGCCGTGTTTGGTGACCAGATCTGAATAGCCAGGTACTTCCCAACCTTCCTATTTCCCGTCTCCTTCCCCTCCCCACTACCTTCAACTTCACAACGGTTGAGAGCGCTATAAAATAATAAAATCCGCTCTATATGCCCAAACCATCTAAACGTCCCTTTCTTAATCCTATTCATTACGCTTCAATATCACCTCAAGGGCGCCTCACTACCACTGGATCCGGGCGGTCGAGAGCAGTTGGGACTCTTGTGCGGTATTCGCTTTGAATAATAAACGCGATTTGGATATAAATATTGCAGCGTTATAAACACGGTTCCATTTAAAAATCAAATCAATGCATCCTCACGGAGTTGGTAATTTTTTGAATTTATTCCCCTTACGGAGTGAAATAAATAAAATAAAAAAAACTCATCGAAATCCGCCATAAACTAAAACTCCGACTAATAAACCTCGTCGTGTTTTGGCGCTGGCTCAAATTCTGCGCGTATTGGTATTAGGTTCATACGGTAAGTTTTACGCTCGGACGGGTGCGATAAGTTATTTTTGGCACATCCGCTATCGAATCGAATTCGGTCTGGATGTGTTGGCAAGACCAAACCTTTGAATGTTAAGTTTGATGTTTCCTCAACAATAATAACTATTTTGTGAAATATCTGATGCTACATATAGCTAGAAAATAATGCGAAACTACAGCTAGTAATATAGGGTCCGCGAAATAACTTTTTTTTTTTCAACTAGTGCTTATTTCGTGAATGGTAACACTTAGCTCATGTCTGATTTGACAGATAATTAGTTTTATCCTTCCGCTGAGCGAATATGGTTGTGTATACGCTTGAACAACGCTGGGAAATATTGCGACATTACTTTGAAAATCATGGTAATGTTGCAGAATGTGTGCGAAAAATTGCGTACGGTTTTTGGAAGAAGAGAAGCACCGTCAGCTCCGTATGTTCGTTATCTTGTGAAAAAAGTGAAAGAAACTGGCATCCTCATCGATAAACCAGCGTGAAAAGCCAAAAAACAACACGGAATATCGATTTGGCAGAAAGTGTGCGTGAAGCGCCATCAACATCAATTCGTCGTTCTCAACAATTGAACATTTCGGAGACATCATTGAGACGAATTTTGCATAAAGACCTTGGTATGACGCCATACAAAGTCCAATTGGTTCAGGAGTTGAAATAATGACCATCCAATGCGTTTTTCGCTTCGCTGAGTGGGCCTGCGATCGACTTACAGAAGATGCCGATTTTGCCAAAAAAAATCATCTTTTCGGATGAAACATTTTGATCTTGGCGGGTATGTAAACAAAGCAAAATTGTCGTATTTGGGGCACAGAAAACCCGCACGCATACATTGAAAAGCCGGTACACCCAAAACGAGTCACTGTTTGGTGCGGATTTTGGTCCAGAGGCATAATCTGGGCCATTTTTTCTTTGAAAATGAGCAAGGAGTGGCCGTTACAGTCAATGGCGATCGTTATCGGGCCATGTTGAACGAATTTTTGTTCACAAAAATTAGAGGATATTGGCAACATTTGGTTTCAACAGGACGGCGCTACGTGCCACACAGTGGCTACACTCGATGTTTTGCGCCCTGTTTTTGAAGATCGCATTATCAGCCGCAGAGCTGATGTCGTTTGGCCACCTCGGAGCTGCGATTTGACACCGTTGGACTATTATTTGTGGGGTGCCCTCAAAGATAAATGTTACGCCGACAAGCCAGAGACAATTGACGCTTTAGGGACAATATTCGTGAAGCCATTGGTGAAATACAGCTGCACACAATCGATAATGTGCTTAAAAATTGGACCAGGCTACTGCATGGCCAGCCGAGGCAGCCATTTGAATGAAATTATTTTCCATTATTAACCGGAAGGATTGTACTTATAAATAAAAAAAGAAATTTGAGAAAATATTCAGTAGTTTTTTTTTTATAGCATTTTCAAAAAAAAAAAGTTATTTGGCGGACCCTTTATTATCACCTTAAAAATAAATTTGTATAAGACCACAGATATTATTATATTTTTAATGACCGACCTGTTTCGCTTAGCATAAGCATCAAAAAAAATTGTGTAGTTATATATACACACAGAAGGATGACACAATATAAAATAAAATATGAGAACTCTGAGAAAACAATAGAATAACATTTAAAATTATAACAAATTGAACAGAGAGAAAGAGGCAGATAATATGAAGTGAAAGAGGCAAAACGTCAACTGTGATCAAAGAATAATGAGAATTTTTATGATTTTACGGAAAATATTACTAGACAAATTTAACTGATTATTAAGAATATGACTATTAATTTTAATGGCTTTCTTCATTTTTAGTGCTTCTTAATTATTTAATCTCTGTACCACGACCATTTTTGTGGAGAATATGAGCACCACCGGTGCTTTAATACTTTATTTTATTGAAGTTTACAAAGTATCCAATTATTTCATTTTCTTTTTGACATTACAATATTTTAACGTATATATAATTTATTATTTTGATTTAAATGTATTTTAAATAGTTCTAACAGGCTATTTTGAATTTATTGATTGGTATAATTAGGATGGTTCCATTCACTTTCGCATCATATATTCTTTTCATGAATTTTAAATATAACATTGTAGATAATTTTGTCAGAAATATATTTTGGTAACACGTAGTTCTTCATTTTATGCATAAACACCAAATGTGTTTAATGTTAGCATCTGTTTCACTGTATATATCCTACTCACCAAGCTTTCAACTGCATCAATCATAAAAAAAATAAATCGGCCATCTTGGAATATACATAGCTATGCGCCAAACTACGCCAAGTTCTTTGAATCCACCCCAACTGGATATAGGAAATCTTTATAGGGGTCATATCTCACATTTTCTTTTATACGCCGCCGCGTTCCCGTCCTCTTTCTTTATAAATGTATCGTAATTTATCGAACATATTACGTTAGAGCGTATGTGGGGTGGAGCGGAGAGGGGAGTGCGCCCGGGAGGTGTCTTATAGCATGTGCTATTATGTTTATATCGGCTGGAGAAGGCGAAGAGAAAACTCCCATCCAAAATATTTTATGATTTATTGCGTTCTTCTGGTTGCAAGATGCAGTATCGCCCTGGTGAGATACTGCGATTCAGAAACGAAAGTTTAATTGATATGGGTTCAGCCATGTTTAGTGATCATGTACTACATAATATTCCTCTTACATATTGAATTCCTACCCGCCACACCTCGCTTCATTCAGTTCCACAATCAGTGGCGGCTCGTGACATTAAGTGAGCTATAGTGCTAAGATAAAAAAAATTAGGACTTCATGGATGATTTCATAGCTAAAAATTCTTTAATTTGGTGTGTGGTTATATACACTCACACATACAGAGAGAGAAAACAATATAAACTAAAAGAGAACATTACAAGCAGACAAAAGAATACAATTTAAATTATAACAAAGGAACAGATATAAAGAGACAGACAATATGAAATGAGAAGAGGCAAAACGTCAACTGAGAACGTGATAAGAGAATAATGAGAAATTTTATGAGTTTACAGGAAATATGACTATTATTTTAAAAGGCTTTCTTTATTTCTAGGGCTTCTAAGTTATTTAATATGTTGCCATGACCATTTTTATGGAGAATATGAGCACCGGTGATGATGCTTAGGCTAAGCGAAACCGGTCGGTCATAAAAATTAAAATTAAATCTGTGGTCTTTAACAAAGTTATTATTTCATTTTCAATAAATATGTCAAATCACGAAATGATTGTTTTCTACGAAAATATAAAAATATATATATTTGTATTATCTTTATATGCAATCAATTTCCTTGTTGACTGTATGTAAATTATTAATAAAAACCATTCAAAAGCTAGGTTTAAGCGAACTAGCTCTATACACCATTAGAGCCTTGAGTGTATGGTAGTGTAATACTTGCTATAAAGGAAGGGAAGCTTTTTCAACAAGCACACAATAAACAAAAACAGGAGGTTGTTTATAGAAATCAAAATACGTTCAGAATAATAAGGCGGAAGTGGTTGAGAGCATTTCAATGCGGTCACTGAGGCCATTGTGTGGCGAAATAACCACCAATCAACTAGGTACTACTTATTTACGTACTTGATATTGACAATCGAAAGAATTGTTTGTGTTTTCAAAGAACAACAGCTGCTGTTGCAACTCGTTGAGAAAAATGAAAGTTGGTCGTACAAAAGGCTTTACATGTTGATTTAATAACTTCCTTACTATGGCTAAGAAGTCGTTTTTGTAAGGAATGTACAACTTTACAATTGCAATAATACTTAGTGTCGGTGAACAAGTCAGGATTTTTTCCGCTGCGGCGCCGCAATTTGACGAAGATGAAATCATCTGAATAGGTAATCGTAAAAAGTTCAAGTTGTTCGAAGCCAGTGGGACTATGGTAATTTGGGAATATTGTGAGGCTGAAAGGAGTAGGAAGCTAAAGGAGATGTGAAAGAGGAAGGTTAGGAAGTAGAGTTGTGTATAATAAGGTCATCTCCAGACATAGACATAAAATACAAGACACGTCATATTCATACAAATCTTAAGAAAAATGTAGCACCACTAATGTTGCACCACTAAATGTTTCACCGGCGTATGAAAAGGATAGCCATTCAAAGAATATGTGTGTGCGGAAGAGATAGCTATATGAAGCGTGTTTCGAAGGTATGTCTCGTTGACTTGGTTTAGTGCAACCAGGCGCGTTATCTCAGTAACGTATCTACATTATTTAATTCATCTAACTCTGCAGACAGATTTTCACAAAAATACCCAAAACATAGATATTATTTATTAACTTAAATTAACTAACTAACTAACCATCACGACGTTTCACGGCAAGGGTGGGCAAACAGGATGGACCGCCATACAACTCTGTCTTGGCACACACTCCTTGCGTAATTCACATTCATACATTGTCTCATACATACTCTTTTGCTATTCTCACTCTTACACTTGATCGTTATAATTCTTTTTTCGTTCATTCGTTCTACATGCGCAAACCATCTAAGCGTCCCTTTCTTGATCCTATCAATTATCTTACATTCTTTCCGGATATCCACATTTTTATCTTTATACATTGCACATACGTCTCAGCTCTTTCATTTCTTTTAAATTACTTTAAAATAGTACATAACGTAGTAAATGAGAATATATGACGCGAAAGTGAATGGTATAAGAAATCGAGGACGCCCGAGAAATACGTGGCACGATTAAGGTAATCAAACACTTGGGTCGAGCCATGTTAAGAGCCAGAATAACAGAAGAGTATGTATGAATGTGAAAGAAGCAAGGAGTGTGTGCCAAGACAGAGTTGTATGACGGTCCATCCTTTCTGCCTACCCCTGCGGGGTAAAGGCGTGATGATAAGTATGTTAGTACATGACTAAATAATAATACATCTGTTCTAATACAATCCTCAGCATGAATTCATAATTTATTACAAACTGAAATTCTTTTTTATGTGACCTTTCTATTTAAAGGTTATTTTGTGTTTTTTTTTATCATATATACGTAGTTGTTGTTACCCGTGGAAAATCACTTGTAACTTGACTTTCCAAGAAAAAATATTAGTTGTTTTAATCCACCCATTTCAAATTTACAATAATGTCTGCTGAAATACATTATGGGTAGATACTTATTTAGGTAGGTGGAGATTTGAAAAGATAGTTTTGATAATTTCAACTAACATCAGTTTTTAATTTTAAAAGTTCATTCTCGTACGTACTCACAAATTAAATTGTTTATAGTGATATGCTAGTAATATCAGTCTGGGGGTTGTGTTATTGATTGACAGGTTAGACAACGGCTTTCGTAAGGAGCAGTGATAAAAATAATAATATTTATTTATTTATTTATTTACGCCCGTTTTAGGCTTTTAGATGCATTTTAATATTTTTTTTTTCAGAACAGTAACCTCATTAGTGCAAGAATTGTGTAAAATAGAAAAAATAAAAAAAGAATATTGAATAGTAGATACAAAAATAACTAATAACATGTTCAAAAATATTGTAAAAGAAAGGAAATAAATAATATTAAGTAATAGGTTTAACTATTAGTTTAGCTCTACCACATAACAACAACTGTACTAAATTAAACTTATAGTTTGATATTGACGTGTTAAATATATCAGCGACATCGGAGTATATGTTTCCCAGATGCAACATTCGTCGCATAGGCGTGTTGAATTGTGAGATTGAAGCAGAATTGCTACAATAGTACGGTAGGTACTGCCTTATAATCGTCTTGCAAGGAACATGAAATGAAATCAAGTTTAATAGTTCAGGGCTGTCAATCATTGAATTTATAATTTTGTATAAGCAAATCAAGTCGGTAATTAGTCTCCGTTCAGACAATCTCAATTATTTATGGTTTTAAAGTTTATTTTGTAGAACTCCATTTTAATTTTTAGGTTTTTTACTTTTATTTAAACAATAATTATTATTATTTTAATTTTTAAAACAGTTTTAGTTAAAGCTCTGCGATGTAATTATTTTTACGCGTGACAGCTGTTTCGCCTTCTGAGGGCATTATCACAGTTTGATAATGCCCTCAGAAGGCGAAACAGCTGTCACGCGTAAAATTAATTACATCGCAGAGCTTTTAACTAAAAACTGTTTTTTAAAAATTTAAATAATAATAATTATTGTTTAAATAAAAAAAAAAACCTAAAAAAAAAAAAAAAAATCTCAATAAATTAATATATTGACGCATATATGCGACAGGACTGAAGGAGGAAAGATATATTGGGAACACGTGTGATCCAACAAAAGAAGTAGGGTAAAAAAACGGTTAAATATCTCCTTACGGGAACTCTGATATTGCAGAGCCCATTTTACATGATGCACTTTTTTAAAACGATTAAAGTTGTAATTAAAATAATAAAAATATTTGCATAATTTGTATAGCGCCGTTTTGTGAAAAAAAACACCTCAAGGGCGCTGTAAAGATCTTAATTTCTTCTAATTAATTTAAATTAGGCAAAAGAAAGTTTATTTTACTATAACATTGCTAGTATATTTTTTCAAACAGTTGTCTAGGTTAGGTTAGTCGATGGCCTGGGTGGTCGAGTGGTAAGACGCTCGATTACAAATTCAGCGATCGCGGGTTCGAAGCCGGCGATAAATACGTGTCATAACACATTTAATTCATATAAAATAATATAATGTTTATTTGCGGCACGTTTTAGAGTGGTAGATACTCTAAGTATCGCTCTGATGAAAGACCATCATCCGGAATTGAAACGTCGCTTGAAATGGCTTTAGCCGTGTTTGGTGACCAGATATGAAGCCAGGTTCTTCTTAACCTTCCTATTCCCCATTTCTTCCCCCTTCCCACTACTTTCAACCTCAAAACATACTCAATTGGGGATGCCATAGTCTCACTGGCTCTAGACGGTTGAGAGAAGTTGGGACTCTTGTGTGGTATTCAATATTTAAAAAAAAACTCATCCAGCGCCCTTGAGGTGATTTTTCACAAAAACGGCGCTATACAAATCGTCCAAATATTATTATTATTATTATATCGTAGAAAAATATTGTAATTTGTTAATATTCTACTTAAATGATTCAAAAATGCAGCATGAGATCACAGGTTTATTTTTTTTATGGCACTGGCTAAACTTTCGCTAGATAACATATGTTTAACGCTTTACTAAGAATTGAAAAAATAATTTATTCCTTTTCCGAAATTTCAAGTATTTTTTCCGAAATGATTCATTATCAGTAGACAAATAATTAAAAATAGTAATTTTTTTTTTAAAGTTTTTATTTTTTAAAAACATTTCGTTGAAAAAAAAAAGAAATCATTTGATACCATCAGAAATATACCGGTCCGTGTAATGTGGGCTCAAACTCGTATACTTCGAAATTCAAAACAATGTACAGGGCTATCAGTAAATATGTTGTCATTTTATTTAACAGTTATTCAAAAATTAATGCCATATTTTTGTTTTGTATGTAAAAGCAAGGAGATAGTTATACGCCTTGGCATACCGGGAAGCTACTTAGCTCTGGAACTTGAATTCGTGTGGTCAAAACCCGACGAGAGCAAATGAAAATATAATCCTCTTGGGGCCCAAGCATTTATTCATAATTAGAATTTCTTCTCACCTACTTTCATATTCTCTACCACATAAAAATTATATCACATTTACTAACTTCAACTCAGCACTAATGCTCCCGGTCGGTAAGATAGGCATCTTCATTATCAGATACTTTGGGCCTCTATCAGAAATTCATTTATTTATTTATAAATTAACGGACTAAAGTCCAATTACAAAAAATACATATAAAACACGAAATAGAAAAAAAAGCAACAGAGAATGAATAGCATATACATTAAAATAAATGAAGCGATGACAAAAATAAGACAAAATAAACATAAGAAAGAACATTCAAGCCATGGTATAGTCAATGTTTTGGTAGTCGTAAATAACGAAGTTGATCTTCTACGATCACGATTGCATCCTCCCGCGCAGGCAGTTTCAGATTCGTTAGTCACTGCGTAGTACGCTTAACTTACGCACGTATCGCAGCAAAAAGCGGAAAATGGATGAACATTTAAAAATGTGTGTTTTTTTCATTATGTTTTTAGAGTATCTAAATAAAAATAATAATACATGTGCTACAGAACGAATTATTTTTTTAACATGTATTGTTATGGGGAAAACGCGTTTCACATAACGAATTTTCGCATAACGAATGAACTCTGAGTCCACTGTACATTAAAATAAATGAAGCGATGACAAAAATAAGACAAAATAAACATAAGAAAGAACATTCAAGCCATGGTATAGTCAATGTTTTGGTAGTCGTAAAGAATGACAAAAATCATTTAGACTGCTACCAAAAATTTCAAGACCATGGCTTGAGTTAACAAGTCTTGACATTCTAGACATTGGAGAATTATAGCCATAGTTAGTATTAGGAACAGCAATTCATTGTTTCTGAGTCTACGGTAAGGAATGTTGAACTGGATAAGTTGCAACAGAGAAGGTGAGTCAATAAAACAATGAATGATTTTGTAAATGAAAATTAAGTCAAAGTCTTTCCTGCGCTTTTCTAATGAAGACATTTTGAAAAATTGTTCAATTTCATCATGTGAATAATCGCCTCTTTCTCGCCCTAATCTCCATGCAATACCGCGTAAGAAGCGATGTTGTACGGATTCAATCTGATGAATATGAACGGTATATAAAGGGGACCAAATTACACGAGCATATTCTAGATGAGGGCAACCTAATGAGCAGTAAAGGGTTTTTAGGGTCTTTATATTCTTAAAGTCACATGCAATTCTATTGATGAAGCCAAGAAGTTTTAGTGATTTATTAGCTACATTAATCATGTGATCACGAAAAGAAAGATTATAGTCTAGAGTGACACCAAGATCTTTTATAGATCTGACGGTAGATAGGGATGGAGATTGCATAGTTCCAGGCAGAAGGTAGTGGGCAGGGAAAGAGGAAGGTGGGAGACTACCCACCAAACACGGCTAAAGCCATTTCATGCAACGTTTCGAACTCAATAGTGGTATTTCGCCAGGGCGATACTGAGAGTATCTTCCAAACTGGATCCTAATCACTTCATACAAATTCTTCCGCAACCCGTCTCACAACGTCACCCAACCGGGTGGCGATATAGCTTCACATGGCTTAGTAGGCACATACGAACAGATTTTTATTCTTTCGTTCATGTTCTATTAAATTGAGAGAAAATACAATTGTTACATTTACTTACGTAGGTGATGACGAAATGTTTAAAAGAATTATAGTAAATCAATGAGAAAATAAATTAAAAGTTCATCGTGGAAAACATAGACGGGAAGCTCCTGTGAGGGAGGTGATATTTCACAAAAATGGCGCTGTGTAAATTAGCCAAGTATTGTTACATTGGAAAATAACTCCAAGTTTCTTGAATCTATAAGCAAATATCCAAGGTTCTTGCCAGCCTTTATTTTACCTTCTGTTTTACATTCTCTATTAGTTAAAAATATTCCATAGCATGGAGATGCCTTAGTCTCACTGGCTCCGTGCAATCGTAACTGTTGTGCAGCAACACATAATTCATTTCATATGTATACAAAACCACACTAAACCATAGTAAGCTTGTGTTTCAAAAAACCGTTGGCCGTGCGGGAGTCCTTATTTCGGAGATTTTTTACACCGTAAATAAATTCCGTCGTGTATTGAAATCATTTATATTTGCCCCCATGCGCTATACGGCATACAATAATAATAACAAAAGTTGGGTGGTCGATCGCCCGGTGAGAAAGACGCTCGATTGGCAGTCTCTCGGATCGAGTTCCACACTCACAGCGGGTACCGACATACTCCTTTTCGAAAAAAGTTTTGTCCTGCCAGAAGTGACCTGCCAGGTAAGTATGTTGCTGTATATTTATACAAACTAAGAATTAATATTAGGTACTAATTAAGATTTGTACAGCGCCCTTGAGGTGATTTTTCACAAAAACGGCGCTATACAAATTATCCAAAATTATAATTATTAAATGTATTGAGCGCCAGGAAAATATATATGACAAGAAAATAATTGGTAGATGAAGTCGGGGATGCTCCGAGGATGACATAACACGACCAAGTAAATCAAATACTTGAGTCGGTCATGTCAAGGGTCGGCAAAACAGAAGAGTATGTATGAGACGATGTGTGAATGTAAATGACGCAAGGAAAGTGTGCCAAGACAGTTGTGTGGCAGTCTTTCATCTCTGCCTACTCCTGTGGAGAAACGGCGTGATGATTAGTTAGTTTAGTTTGTATTAACGCAGGCGATTTTCTAAAAAATCGTCGTGAATACCGTGCAAGACTCCCAACTACCCGAAGCCAGTGGGACTATGGCATCCCCATTTGGGGTATGCTGTGAGGCTGAAGGGAGTAAAGAGAAGAAGGAAATAGGGAGAAAGGGGGGGGGGATGCCTGGCTGTTCAAATTTGGTCACTAAACGCGGCTAAAGCCATTTAAGGCAAGGTTGCGACTCTGCGTGACGGTCTTTCAACACGGCGATACTACTAGTAGAAAACAATTTTTTTAAATGTGAACAAATGCAGTTCAATGAAATAAAATTTACATGTCCACGTCGGAATTTGTAGATCGCACAACACGTGTTTTCGGGCATAAAAAAGTAATTTTGAAAATATTTTAAATATCCAACATCTCAATTCAAACACATCCCACGCGAAGTTGTTTCATATTTTTTTCATTCTGTAGCCACGTATATTAATACACCCATTTTATTCTTTCGCAGCATCAACCGTCTGCTTGGACCAGCAACACTTGCGCACAATATACAGTAAGCACGCCCCCCGCGCAGTTCCATCTGCACATGTCGGTGGAACAGTGATGTGAAAAAATAGCGGGACATGTTGCGACGCCAACATCTGTTGAATGTATAAAGTAAACGCTCGTACTGACATTGGCGACATACTCGTAATTCGAGGCATCTGAATTTAAAACATCCCATGCGAAAATTATTATAATGTTGCGAAAATATGACGTTTTATTGATTCTGGAGTCAACGAGTTTACCGCTCTTTCGCCGATCTTAGTTGTAACCTCAGAGCAATAATATACAAGAGGGAGCGCTGCTGTAGTCAGTTTTTATGAGTTTTGCCGGACTCGGCTAGACCTGGGCGTGGATAGGACTAGGGCTAGAGTATTTTTACATCCATTTATAGCACATCTGATACAATGTTTTTGTTTATTCGTATAACCACTTTTTCACAGTATTGTTATAAACAAAAATATAGCATATAACCTAAAAAAAACCGTTGAGTTATGTCAATTTATGTCGCATATCAAAACGTGTGGGCGGAGTCAACGGAGACGCGGGACACGAAGAACATTCTTATAGTACTTTAAAGCGGTGTGATAATTTAAGAAATTTTGTTGTCTCTTTCTTTCTCATGGTGTACGACGTAAAAACCCGGAGAAAGTGATTTATCCCAAATTTTTATAGGTTGGGTAAAAATAATTAAGCTCTCTCTCCATATATTGTAACTTCAAGGTTTTAACAATAATGTCAGATACTCGCTTGTACCTAGATTGCATGTAGTTGGTAATACGTACACGGAGTTTGCTGATGTATTTAACTGCGCGGAATGTAGATACAAGAAGGCTATAACATCATATATCTTCTATCAATATTAATATAATGTAATCAAACAAATACAATCTACGTAATACTAATGTTTACTACTCATTATTGCTATTCAGATCTGGTCGCCAAACACGGCTAAAGCCATTTCAAGCAACGTTGCAATTCTGAATTTATATAAAATATTATATTTTAGATTTTTTACGTGACCTTTTATATCAAAGACGTTTTACAAAGCTAGAAAATGTCTTTTGACTATTTTTTACATAAACTCCCTTACATTTAAAATGTTGAATTAGAATCACAAGAAAGCTCAACAAAAGAATAAAGAGGCATCCACGAAAAATGGTCATTAAAAAGTGTCGTCAAGTCTACAAACAAGATCAAAAGTATGTTTGGTACGACATTTCTACTCCGGGCATCTTATTTTCAGGCCTCGACTACGATTTCGACCTTGTTAATCATCACCTTTGTCCACACTCCGCGCGGCATGCGACGGATGAGTTAGACAGTTAGTGTCGAGCAACGGTTGAACATTGATGGAAAGGCCGGATAAACTATTTTAACCACAAATGATTTCATACGCTTTATTTTGCCCTTTCGGCTGCTGTCTGGACGAAGTTAATGAGGAAGGGGGCACTTACTGGAAAGGGAGTACTTGACTGATTTATTCACTCGAGTTTGAAAAGCAAAAATTACAAAGGCGAGATATTTATTACCTGGAGAAAAATAGACAAAATCGTTGATAACAACTGTCGGTACTTCTGACATTTTGTAAGGAATATGTTCCAGCTGTTCCCAACCGTCTGAAGCTAGTGGGACTATGGCAACCCCAATTGAGGTATAAATGGTGGTCTTTCACTAAGACGAAATTCGGAGTATCTACCACTGTGGAGCGTGCCGCAAATATACTATATATTATTTTTAATTATTTTTTGTGAAATAACACCAATCAATTAAATAAAATGAATTTGCGCACGACGGGATTTGAACCCGTGACCTCTAGATTCGTAGCCAAGGATCTTAACCACTCGACCGTGGAAGCCGTCAAATATATTTCATACAATGGTAGGCATTTTCGTGAAATTTGTAGTGGAATACTTTCAAAATGACAGTAAGAAGATGCTTTTTTTTGTGGAGATGATTTCGCGTATCTGCAAAGAAAAACATTAACATAATGACTTTTTACTATCACAAAATCTTAGTACGTACTTGACAAGTCTCGAGTACCTACCGATGATCGTAGAACCGCCGAGTAACTCTACCAGTCAACTAAACATTCGGCTTAAACTACTCAGCACAGAACTGAGAGCTACTCGATGGTGATGAAATGTTCGCCAGTTTACCGCCATGTTAATCCTATGATTAAAGTTACTTGACGAGTAGTTACACAACAGTTTAACTCGAAAGTGGTCAAATGCCCCTTTTGGAAAACTGAACAAAAACATTTGAAATAGATTTTCCAAAAAAAGTAAAACCACGTGTCCGATTTTTTTTTTTAAATATTCTTAGCTGAAAGATCGCTGTATTAACACGATAAGAAGAAAATATGTATTTTCGTAGAAAGCAATCACTTTGTGGTTTGACATATTTAAAGAAATGAAAAAATAACTTTGTAAATGAATATTATTTTAATTTTGTGCCCGGATGATGCTAAGGCTAAGCGAAACCGGTCGGTCATAAAAAATCATTTTTAAAATTTATTTTGGAAAACATATAGCTTTAGGCGTAGAAAACTGAAAAAGATATCTCGTCTAGCAATAGATTCGAATACAATCATATTTGTCTATGGGCCAAAAATTAGATAATCATCAATTTTAATCAAATTTACATAACTTTCAAACTTTAAACTTAATAATTGATGCCCAAGCACCGTGGAGTTTTTTTTTTTTTGAAGGGGGATTTCTCCTTTCAGTGTCATTAAAGGACAATCTAAGTTCAACTTCGATTCATTTTCAATTACGCATTCCGATTTTGCGGGAATCGAACCCATAAAACTCCCATAAAACGTTCTAAATGGGACAAGTGCCAGTTTACCAAAAGAAAATGGTCTAATAAGGGTAGATCACAAGTGGCATCGAATTTACGTGCACGCGGAAAAGCTCGTTGGGCAAACTTAACTTTAGAGAAAAGGTGCTGCACTTATGGGAACAATATAATAAGGAGGAAGAGGTCATATTTTTACCCAATACACATTTGCGATAAATCACTTTCTACAGGTGTCAACGTAGTACATCCTGAGGGAGAAAAACAAAATTTAATGTCGAGGTATGTAACCTTAGATGACATGGAGAGGTACCTTTGCGAAACAGTGTAGTCAGATCGGTTGGCCTTATACTGACTCTATAGAAAGAGACAAATATATATTAAAGGATGTTGGATAGCCTATTAGTTACCGCCCACATGGAATTCGGACATTTTTAATAAACATATTTCAACACATAAAAAAAAACAATATCAATACACCATTAAAATGATTTATAAAGTCAAAATATCACACGTCATACACTAATAACAGAAAGTTTGCCTAAATAATAATGGAAGCTTTTTGTTGATTTTATGTCTTTATATCAATGAAAATGTTAAAATTCTAAATTCCGGTTGAAAAAAAATTAAAACTGTTGAAACACCTCTAAAAAGTGATGTTTTACAATCTCTATTCGGTCTTATTTGAACATTCACGCATAGCACATATCATTATCATGTTTGATTTATTTGTATAACCACTGCAAGTTTTTTAATCAACACAAATATAGGAAATAACCTCAAAATCTGTTGACGTTATGCGACGCGATGATGCAAAGTTAGCGTTCTTACATACCTAAAAGTGGTTCGATATTATGTGACAACCTGTCTTGTCTCTTTCTCTCTCACGGTTTACGAGGTAAGAACCTGGAGAAAGTGATTTATCGTAAATTTGTACACGTTGGGAAAAAATATTTAGCTCTCTCTCCATATATATTCTTACTCCAAGTATGTAACAGTTTCCGCCATACGCACAAACTTCACATCATCCATCGGAATAACTAAAAACAGTTTTTGAGGTTATTTACTATATTTTCAATGAAATTTAAAAAATTACTTTGCATAAGACCACAGATTTGATTTTAATTTTTATGACCGACCGGTTTCGCTTAGCCTAAGAATTATCAGGGTACAAAATTAAACTAAACAAAAAATAAATGGGTATAGACGATGTATGAATGTGAATGAAGCGAGGAGTGTGTGCCAAGACAGAGTTTTATGGCGGTACATCCTCTCTGCCTACCACTGCGAAGAAAACGGCGTGATGGTTAGTTAGGTTAATGTTGTTGAACACACAGTGTCGCCCTGGTGAAAAGCCACCATCCGTGGTTGGTGACCAGATCTGAATAGCCAGGTACTTCCCAACATTCCTCTTCCCCGTCTCCTTCCCTTCCCCAGTACCTTCAGCCTCACAACATACCCCGATTGAAGATGCCAAAGTCTCACTGACTCTAGACGGTTGGGAGCAGTTGGGACTCTTGTGCGGCACCTCGTTGTAACACCAACTCTAAACAAAACTCTTTCATTTACAGGTCCACAAATTAATTCTCACCACGTCGCCATCTTTAACTCAACTATACATAATATTAAACAAAAGTCCATGACCCGACTGCACCCAAACTAGATCATTGACACTAACCTCCCGTCTGCTTCCGTGCTTCTTCCTTTATCCCTTCCACCTTCCTCTCCCCCCGTTATAGTTAAGTTACTTAATTAAAACTGCATTAACATTGTCACACTATATTTATAATAATTGTCATCAGTAGAGTAAAATTGTAATTGCCATGATTTGTTATTTTTATCATTATATATGTGGTATTATTGTTGATTTGCTGTTCATTTTCTCAAAATAAATTAATATACCGGTATCTGTGTTGGGTGGTTTCTGCACAACATGGTGGCATTGCTAAAAGAAAAAATATCTGCTCACTGTAAATTCACACTTGGCTGTCATTTTTTCAAAGACCCAAATCTAGCTTACAAATTACTGACAACATCGCATGTCTACGACCTTGTCCAAGTTAGTAAGAACTTGAAAGATAATATAATATTTATATATATACACGAGTATATATGTATATGATAAATTATTATTTAAGACGAAAAATTCTTTTACCATAAATGCTAAGATATGATGAGCGGCGTTAAGTATGATACGAAATGGCGGAAAGTTGAGTAGAGGAAAGAAAAAGACACTAAAATAAAATAAAACGCGAAAAATATGGCAGAGATTTCATCAAAGATAAATTGTTATCTAAGTACTGGGACTAAATTAAGAAATAAAAACGTAGAAAGAAGGGGAAACGTGTTAGAAAAACCGAGGAATTCAGAAACCCCGCTTTGTACGCGGCTTACACTGTCTGTGTTTGTTTTGACGGTATTTTAATGAAAGATGTTTCTAGACATACCACAGGCTCTCCCGTACGGGCTGAATTATTTTTTTTGTGAATACCGCTCAAAAGTCTGAACTGATCGTGGGACTATGGCATCCCCATTTGGGGTATATTGTGAGGCCGAAGGTACTGTGGAGGGGAAGGAGATGTGGAAGAGAAAGGTTGGGAAGTATCTGACTATTCAAATCTGATCACTTAATACGGATATTATCATTTCAAGCAGCATTTCGATTCTGAAAGGTGGTCTTTCACCAGGGCGATACTTGGAACATCTACTACTCTGGAACGTGCCGTAAATATATAATGTATTATTTTATTTAAAGAATTTGTGAAATAACACATTATCAAATTTGTATGGATATTGCCCGGACTCGTAGCCGAGGATCTTAACCGCTCGGCCACTAAGTTTGAAGACATAAAAACTGCATTATGTTGATGTTTTGTCAGACACTGACATTATTTTGTATTTTAGTAAGGTTTCGAATTTTTGCTCACAAAGAAGGTGAATAAGTTTTTACGATTTTCAGCAAATATGAATCTGAAACAATAAAAAAAGACAACAGGAAAACATTGAGGTGGCATAATTGGTCAATGCGCCCATCTGGAAAGTGGGGGATTGCGAGTACAATTATCGGTGGCACTGTTATAATTTTTCTTTGCTGTGTTAGAAATACAAATATTTCAAGTTTACGAATAATCTGACAATATTTGAATTCCACCTACTGCCATCATTATAAGCGGAAAATATTGATTGAGCAATGAAGGAGGACTTAGCTAAGCAGATGATTGAACCCGCAACGCCTGGGTGAGAATAGAAATTCATGTTATTAATATTGTTTAAATTTAAAAATTGCAGGGCTAAATTAACCTCTGCAATGCCGGATTCCCGCGAGGTACAATTTCCGTCGTACCTTGCCGACTGTCATTTCGTAATAACTCACAGGTGTTTTACAAAATGATGTTTTGGTCAATTGCGCTATCTTCTCAGAAAATAATATTTGGATGATTTTTATAGCGCCGTTTTTGTGAAAAATCACCTCAAGGGCGCTGTACAGATCTTGTTAAATTGTAATGTTTACGTAAGATGGAATGCGGCCGCCCCAAAAGATTTAGACCAACGTGGGCAAATGTCATCTGGCTGTCGTAAGGGTGTCACTTGGGTGATTTGTTGGATGCCTGGTTCGCTCGCGTTCGGGAACAGTCGGTCGAGATCGGCACTCCCCCGCGCCCCCTGCCGGTTCCCGGGCCGGCGGTCGAAGGGACACATCTGGACAAGGGTCAAAGCAAATGACCATTCTGGGCTATGGCACTGAATTTAAAACACTGATATTTAAAGATTAAAATATTTTCTTAAAAATCGAAATTACGTCGAAACTAGTCACTTTAAAATTATTTAGAGTTTATTCACTTAACCTATACACAACAACGGTAATTTTAAATAAGTAATTTGTAAAATATCCCTATTTGGCGAAAAATAACAAGAAAGACGAAAACACGTCAGGCAGCTGCGAAAGCTCCACGACTGTTGTTTATGTATTTTAATGGAATAAATGGAATACTGTACTTTTGGAATAGCTACTTATATTCGGAGAATTGTTTTTTTCTCCCTTCATGTCACTAAAAAAAATTTTGATTGAGAAATGTGAAGACATTTTGTTGTTTTATTATATTTTCGTGTGGCTGAATAGATTTCCTTTCAAATCAAAATAAAATTGCGTGAGGTATTCATGTAAATACAAACAGTAATTTCACTTTGAAAATCGTTTTTTTCTGCCGCAGTGACGTGAGCAAACTATAAATGTTCATTACTCGACTAGAACCAAACTTAACGCAATGCAAAATATCTATTTGGATTGATTGTTGTGTTGAGAAGCGATTACGGTTCATTTAAATATGCGAACATGTTTAAAAAATTATAAACTCTTGAAAAGATAATGATGGATGCCCGGTGACTATTGGCACCTCCGGCACACTAGAGGTTAAGCAATTAAATGTTGAAAATGATATAAACCGAGTAGATATTATTCGATCCGAGATGTTTTCCATCAAAGAAAATTCTATGGTAGATTTTCCTGATATTTCAGGATGCGATATGGCCTATAACAGTAAAAGATATTTGTCACTCTCTTGTTCTCAGATTATCTGTATGGTGTTTGAAGGTTGTATTTATTTATCCGAGAAAATACGACACTTTTTGATTTCGTTTCGCATTGATTCATCTTAGGTTAGAATAAACGAATAGCCCTGAAATCAAAGATGTATTGGTTATTGTTTCCGAGTGTAAATCGGAGTGAAAATGGCGAACTTTTCTCTTGTTTTATTCATACGTTCATGTGTAAGATTTTCTTGATATGCTCAGCAATAGTATTGTATAAAACAATAATATAATATATATTACTAGTATAGATTCACATTGATTGAGCACAACAGTTATATTCTCTATTTTCGTAGAAAACAATCACGTTGTAGTTTGATACATTCAAAGAAATGAAAAAATAACTTATTGTATAACACCACGGATATGATTTCCATTTGTATGACCGACCTGTTTCGCTCAGCCAAAGCATTATCAGGGTACAAAATCAAAATAAACAAAAAAGTGTGCGGTTATATACACATACAGAGGGAGAACAAAATATAAAATAACAGAACAATGAGAAAAAATAGAATAACATTCAAATTATAACAAAGGAACATAGAGAAATAATCGATTTATTATCTTGATGATGCTTAGACTAAGCGAAACCGGTCGGTTGTTAAAATTAAAATAATATCCGCGGTCTTTTACTAAGTTTTTTTTTCATTTCTTTAATTATTTTCTAAATGAAAATACTTATCGTTGTGAATACAAGAAAGAGTCAACTGCCCAATTGTGGTATGTAGTGAGGGCCCAAAATAGTTGTGAAGGGAAGAGGATGGGGAAAAAGAAGATCGGGAATTACCCGACTGTTCAGATCTAGTCGCCAAACACGGCTAAATACATTTCAAGCAGCGTTTCGATTCTGAATGGTGGTCTTTCATCAGGGCGATACTGAGTGTATGCCACGTGTCTAAGTAAAAATGAAAAGTACCATCCGAAGGGGGGTGACGTAGTTGCCCCATTTTATCTTGCTTATTAAAGCGTTTTAATGACATGATCTTTTAGATTTATTTTTTTTGGTAATTTATTTATAATATGTAATCTTTATCTTCGATATCGTACAAAACTGTCGTTTGGGGTGACATTAAAACCCCTCTTCTACATTTTAGAACGGGAGCGTTAAATACGCTAATTTTTAATTTAATTGTGAATTAACACATATACTTGTTTGACTTAAATTTGACTACCGCCATCTCTAAAAACGATCCGAAATGAATATTTTGTTTTATCAAATACGTATTTTATTTTTGTTTTTAACGTTATGCCTCTTTTCTCCGCACTCGTTGACATCGAAACCTGTCCAAATAAACCCACTCCCACGCGAGTGACCTTTTATTTTGAGATCCCACGTTTGATTAGAGTATCTTCTTTTCAATTAATGCTAAATGAGATTTTTTTTAAATAAGATGGTTTGACGTTCATTCAACTCTAGCGAAAATAAAGGTACCCAGTAGAGATTCGGAGTTAGAGTTGCGGTCACAATCTAATAATTGTATAAATTAACATTTAAATAAAAAATGTTTTAGTTTTAAGCCACTTTATTTATATACATATAACATTCGACCGGTTTCGGTTAAACTTAACCTTCTTCAGGAAAGTATATATATAAACGAAAGAGAAAGAGAAAGAGAAAGAGAAAGAGAAAGAGAAAGAGAAAGAGAAAGAGAAAGAGAAAGAGAAAGAGAAAGAGAAAGAGAAAGAGAAAGAGAAAGAGAAAGAGAAAGAGAAAGAGAAAAGAGAAGAGAAAGTAGAAAGTATATAGTTCATATATATACTTTCCTGAAGAAGGTTAAGTTTAACTGAAACCGGTCGAATGTTATATGTGTATAAATAAAGTGGCTTAAAAACTAAACAGTTTTTATTTAAATTATAATGTCAAGCTACAAAGTGATTGCTTCCTTCGATAAATTAACATTTCTTCACCTTCTGACACACTATTATATCAGTGATTAGCTGTCATCGAGACAAACTTCAACTGGCAGACTACAGCTTGGAACTGTGCTCGCACTAGTGGGATTTAAAACAACGAGATGCAGTCTCTTTCTACAACGTCTTCAATCAATCTTACCCTGGAAAATCAGTGTAGTAATCTTACATTCGTCGTTCCTCACGATGTGGCCAAGATATTGGAGTAGTGTTTTTACGGCTATGGCGATTTGACAATTTATTGCCATTCGATGAAGAACCTCTGCGTAAGTCAAACATTTAAACCCTTGACTATGTACAAAAACGGACGGTCCGTTTCTTGGAGTAACGATGTACGGAGAGAGAGCTAATTATTTTTACCCAACCTATACAAACTTGCGATAAATCACTTTCTCCGGGTTTTTACGTCATACACCATGAGAGAGAAAGAGACAACAAAAATAACACACCACTTTTATGTACTGTAAAGATGATCTTGGTCTCCCGTCTTGGTCTTTAGGGCGGTATTAACCACTCTGGAACGTACCGTAAATATACTATACATTATTTTTTTATTAATGAAATGTGTTAATTAAATAATATTTATTTGCGCACGCCGGGTTTGAACCCGCGACCTTTTGACTCGTATTTGAGCGTCTTGCCACTCGACTACGCAGGCCGTCTGTGTGGAGTTAACTTAAAAAAAAAAAAAAACAATTATTTTGAGTATACGCCCTTTCACGAAAAGCGTAAAGAAGAAACCGTGTACAACGAAAGCGTGTTATTTGGAGTAAATTGTATTTGAAATATGTGTCTTTAATACAGCTCCCAACGTAGTGGGAGTCGCGCCCTAAGGGCTAATGAGAATTTAATTTACAAATTAAAACAGAACCACCCTGTGGAAGTATATAAGGGAAGGATTGCGATGGAACACACTGCTTTCTGATACGCCTGTATTTTTTATAATTAAATTGTGCACTTTAAAAATTAATACAACATGCGTAGATACGTTTTAAATCGATAAAACAGTTTTTTGCAAGGGAGTACTTGGCGCCCAACGAGGGGCATTTAATTTTTCTTTCTGTGAATAATATTGTATTTTGTAAACGATTGCTAAATTAAGGCGGTATAGCACTCAAAAACAAGGGTTTTACTCGAGACTCACATTTGAATTAATTCTGATGAATCTGTAAGAATTATATGAAATGTTTTCAGAGGATGCACTCGGGAGTAAGTAATTTATAATTAAAATTAATAAAAACTAACTCTCTAACTAACTAACAGGGGTAGGCAGAGAGACGGACCGCCAGCCAACTCTGTCTTGGCACACACTCCTTGCTTCATTTACATTCATACATCGTCTCATATATACTCTTCTGTTATTCTGACTCTTCACATGACCCGATTTAAGTAATTGATTTACTTGTTCCATTTCTTTCTCGGGCGTCTTTGACTTCTTCTTCCATTCACTTTCGCATCATATATTCTTTTCTTCTTATTAGATATATTCTTTAGATATGCGAGTATAGATTTATTCTTTTCTTCTCAATCTTGCACTAAACGGTAAGGACCAGATTTATTTTTATATGCAATAAATATGTCTCGAGATATTCCTCGGAAAACTTTATAGTACTATGTTCATCAGAACGAATTTAAATTCAAACCCATAAACGTTCGCTTCTCGAACCTGCTACAGCAAATTCAACCCTATGGCGTGCGTCAAACAGTCGTTTTTTCCGTCAGCGGTTTTGAGCGTTAATGTCCTTTATGCATCATTCGCCGCTCGAAAGCCGGCCGGTACAGACGTGTACGCTGTGCCTAATGTCACGGTATATTTATAATTTATTGAACGTTTCTTAAAAGTCGTTAATTTGTTTTAACATTTTACCCTTTTTTTTTTTTTGGGCCAAACCCAAAATTTAAAAATTTTTGGGGGTTGGGGTATTTCTCCCCTCCTTTTAAAACCCCTTTAAAAGAAAAATTTTAATTTTTTTTATTGTGGAACAAAGGAAAATTTAAAAA